>VZSF01001377.1:45483-61899 GCA_013398295.1 Chionis minor
TTTTGTTGTGTTGGTGGGGGGGGGGGGGGGGGGCAGGGTCTTGCATAATCCCATTATTGTCATGTTTGAATATTTATCCTCAAAACCTTCCTCTTTGCTCCTATTAAGTACCTACCCTGCCCTCTCTCAAGAGAAATAAACACACAGCTTCAATCACTTGGTGGCTTGAAGAATGGAGATACAGAGGCATAGCAATTTGCCAAAGGTCAAATAGAATGCCTGTGGTAGAGCAAAGAATCATATCCAAGTCTCCTTGGAGCCAGATTAACACTGGACTAGACACCCTCTCTACATATTATCCATTTTCCATAGAGAAGCTTCAAGTAACTTATTTTCAGTGCCACGATCGTTCTAGCGTAAAAATACAAAACCATTCAGCACCAGCAGTCTTGCTAGGATGCTTAATAATAATAGAAAAAAGACAAAATGGATACATATACATATTCATATAGCTAAACATATATACACTGTGTACACACACAAAGAAAAAGATAACAAAAATGTGTTTATTTAAAGAAAATATTGTTAAATAGAGAAGTAACTAATGCTTTTGAGTCATTAATCCAAATAAAGATGCAAGTAAAATAAGACTTAGCCCCATAACAACATGCCAGGGAGTATGAATAAATTCTATGTGTGTTGATTTAAATCTGTTTGTAACTTGAATGAAGAAGAATGCTTGCATTTTCTTTGGTTTGGTTTGGTTTGGTTTGGCTTTAATAACCAGTGAATTCACTTATTCATGAGAGTAAAATGTCTATCCAGTAACATTAAAAAAAAAAAAAAATTAAATTTTGGGTTCAGAGCTCCAGAGTACATCAAGCTTTCAATGGGCAATTGCTTTCTCACCTTCCAAGAACTATAAAAATTGTTATGGCATATTTGATGTAACTGAATGTGGCAAAGACAAGCATTTTGATTTACAGTGATTCCAGTGTCGTTAACCTGTTCTGCATGGCAAAAGAGATCACTCAAACAAACAAAACAAAAAAAGAAAGAAAGAAAGAAAGAAAGAAAGAAAGAAAGAAAGAAAGAAAGAAAGAAAGAAAGAAAAGAAAGAAAGAAAGAAAGAAAGAAAGAAAGAAAAGAAAGAAAGAAAGAAAGAAAGAAAGAAAGAAAGAAAGAAAAAGAAAGAAAGAAAGAAAGAAAGAAAGAAAGAAAGAAAGAAAGAAAGAAAGAAAGAAAGAAAATAAAGGTAAAATTCTATAGGTAATAAAGGTCTCCCATAAAACGTTGCCTAAGCCAATAAAGCAAATATTGTGTCTGATTAAGTAAATGCATAATGGTTTTTAAGGTTTCTTTTCCAAATGATCCTAAGGTTGCAGTGAGACCACTACCTAACTAAGTGCTCTAGGTTTCTTTAATCATAGTCTAAAAATCTGATTCGGAGTCCCTTGAAACTGATAAGAAGATAACTGATTTCTTTGGGCTACAGATATAGGTCAGGATCTTAATATCAATGGTGCTTCCATTCTATTATTACTGGTATTTTCCACATATGTTGACACACATTGTCAAATCTTTTATAACCCATTGAAATATCTGTGTCATGACAGATAAAATTCTGAAGAAATTAGGGGTGAATGTTAACTTTTTGGTTGTCATCATGGCACTGACATTAAGCCCTTAAGAGACATAGAGAAACAAAAGGAAAAGTCGAACTTTCTCATCAGCTTTTTTCCCTGGAACAATTCAAGAGAGAAAAATGTCACCACAGTTAATAGTGTAAAGTCTCTGAGTGGCCTGAAGCAAAGCACCTGTCAAAATTGCAATCACAAAAAGAAAGGGTCACCATAAGGACAAATGCTGTATGTAGTTGTATAGCAGTTCTTTGAAAATCAAGTTCAAATATGCTGTAGCTTCACTATTATATAAATAAATCCAAGGATTATTTTTTTAAATATGGAAATAAAGAGTATCACTATGGATATGAAGTCAGTGGGACTTGAATTGAAAATCATTACACAGTAGGAAAGCTACTTTACTGAATGCCCAGTTGCAGTATTGAATTTGTGATTAAACATGAGTTAAACTGAAGAAAATATGCTTGTGGAATTTTAAACTCCCATGGCAAGGAATTAGATTGTTTTCCTGCATTTTAATGCCAGCCTACCTAATGGATTTACTCTCCTCTATTGTGAAATTAGAAAGAGCAAGAAGGGAATGTGCTTTCAGCAATAAGAGAAAAACATAGAACAAAAAGCTTCTCCTCCACAAAAATTCAAAATTCCACCTTAATTTCTTGTGAATAAAGGATATTACTAAATAATAAATGCTGGTTTATCATAGCACTGAAGGAAATTATGTCATTTTAGTGTTCATCCCTCAGCCAGGATTCAGCACTCACGAAGCACAAAGAGCACCGAACAGCCTCATCCAGTTCCCCTCTGACTGATCAGGATTAATGGGAGATATATACTGAGAGGGAGAGATGTACAGTGTGGATTCTTGCCATAGCTGGGCTCAAACACTCTGTTGGACTAGTAGCTGCCCCTGGATCCCAGTCGTGTTGATGTCCCACCTGGACACTGGGGCTGAGGTTCTCCTGGGACGGCCCCGGGAGAGGACCCCACAGGGCATCCTTCCTCTGTGTTCTTAAATTCTCCAAAGTGAAGGGACCAGGAGGCAAGGAGACCTGTTTTGTGATGAATGGGCTCGCCTGAGGCACAGATCCCAGCCCTTCCTTAGACTTTGTACAACTGTTAGCTGATGAAGAACCAAAATATGTAAGCAATTGTGTCACCTAAGTACTTCTGCTGCTTTCTTTTTCTATTCCAGAGAAGTTTTTGAGATATATTAAGTTGAAGTAGGAGGTCAATCAGAAGCCAACGGCTGTGACAATATCTTTGAAAGACTCTCAGGATGTGACTGGGTAAGGACTAATGTACTTCTGTTGTTCATAGACAGAGCCATTGAGAAACAGAAAGTTTTCACAAGTATTTAATCCAAACATTAATCTACCTTCAAAGTATTTAAATACTGACTTCAGATATTGATCTAAAATAAATTGTTTATGGGAAAGATTATTTTGTGTGAGATAAATTAATAACTGGACCAATTGAATACATATAACATAAATAAGATAAATATAAATAGATAAAAATTATTTATTTTATTTATAAATAAATAAAAATAAAATAAGATAAACAAAGTAATACTCATAAAATAAAGTTATAAAATTGTGTGACTGCAAGAATTTACACATAAAAGCAAACTCTGGAGAGAATATTTTCAGTAAAGACTAAATCTGCTTTGCTACGTGAGGCCATTTAACCCAGGGCCCCAAGCACCCTGAGAGGCTGCTGCTCCCCTTCCCTGGAGGTCTGGTCACCCATGCCCACAGCCAGCTTTGCTGATGTGTAGCTGCAAGGTCTGACTTCTTGGAAGGAAACGAGGGGTAGACATCTACCAGCAGCCCCGCTGGGCTCCCCCATCACTCAGGGGCTGCATTTCAGTCCCAGCCCTTGTCCTTGGTCCTTGCCTGAGCTGCACTGTAGGCAGACTGTAGATCCATACCCTTGATCTGGACCCTGACCCTCACCTAGTAATGCAGATCCCCAGCTTGACCTGAGACCTGCCTTGGCACCATGGACTTGTTCAGTGACAAGACCCTTGCATGGGCCCAGTCAGTGTCTGTGGACCTGCCCTGCTCCTCCTGCATGGGTACTTACCTCCCTCAATGCTCCTGCATCAGTGACACCACTGCCCTGCTGGCCTTGTTATCCTACCCTTGCTGTAGAGCTGAGCCTTGTGTTGCTGATACAAAACCAAATTAGTTGTCAAGAAAATTAAAATGACAGCCGCAGAATTTTCTTTTTCTTAGACTTCATGTGCAACCTTAATGATAACAGGGGTTTTGTGCAATATCTGATTACATTATATTCACAACCTGCAATTGCTCCTTTTCATGACATTCTTCCTTTGCCTAGTGACTGTATTAAATTATTTTTCTCCCCTTTAATATGAGATAAAAGAATTTCATTGTTGCATCATGCAAACTCTCTGCATACATACTTTGTCTGCGTTACTCTTGTTACTAGAAAGTCTTAAAAGATTTCTTTTCCTAATCTTTTTATTTCGTCAAACTTCCTTCTTACGTAAAATAAATTTATACACACAAAAGTTGCCAAGCTAAAATAGATGATTGTTCTCATAGTTCAGTGCTTTAATCTGAAATTCCATCTAAGAATCTATTACAGGCTGCCTAGGGAAGTGGTGGAATTGCCATCCCTGGGGGTATTTAAAATGCAGGTAGACGTGGTGCTGAGGAACATGGTTTAATGGTGGTTTTGGCAGTGTTAGGTAGATGGCTAGATTCAATGATCTTAAAGGTCCCTTCCAACCTAGGTGATTCTATGATTCTATGATTTTATGATTATTCAGTAGAAGGTACAAGGATTGAAGCATACGCTCGCTTTTGGCCTCTGGAAGTACCTATTTTGAAGTCAGTGGGACTGTTCTCAGTTTGCAAATTTAAAAATATGCTGAAATTTTGTGTCAGAATCTAGTTCATATATATGTATAATTAAATTTAAGCACACCAATAGATCTTGTCATGATTATTTGGGTGGTAGTATATAGCTGGCTATCAAAATGCATGGGGGACATCACGCTGTATGAAATAAAAATTGTTTCTACTGAAATTGTTTTCATCTATATATTTCAATCACAATATGACAGGTTATTTGTATTACAGGCACTTTATGATATTAAAATTAATATATTTAGTTTCACAATTCATTTACCGTCAGTCATACAATGATAAACTTCACCACTATCCAGATTAACAAATCAGCACTAATAAGATCAAAGATTCCAATCCAGTTTATTGTCCTTAAACACAACATCCACAGAAAATTAGCACATCGGTTTTAAGAGGAAACTACTTTCTGAAAGGGTAACGGGCATAGGTTGTATTATACCACTACTAAATGATAGATGTGTTAATGCTATAAAACACCAATTGTGAAGATTAGATTTCTTTAGAAATAATCTGAATATGCAGCCTCTAGAGAAGAAATTAGAATAACTTAATGGTGAAATTCACAGACAGCAGTGGTGGGGTCCAAGTGTAAGAGGGAACATCAACCTCTTCTAAGCAAATGTACTGGATACTTTTGGCCATAGATGTTACCTCCAGCACCAGGAAGCCTGTGATCTAATAATGCCCAATTGTTGCATTGTGTCACATTTGGCAATCTCATTACCTTGTTACAGGTGCCAGTTCTGATTGTTTTGTCCAGTCTCTGGCATCAAAGCAAGATTAACTCTAGTTTGTCTCTGTTGCAGAGAAATTGAATACTTCCGTGTGAAATGACATTCTCACACTCTCACAAGAAGACAGAGACAGGGATACTTGGTAACAACCCCAAATCTTCTTGTTAAAGGACTGCGTATATATTTAAAATTCTATATCAGCTGGCAGAATCAAAGATTAAAAATAGATTGAAATAAATAAATGCAGGCAGTTTATCAACACCCCAAAGAAAAGGCCAATCATTGCTACAGGAACAATGGGTTTTCTGCTTCATAAGTAGATCTAAAACCTGAGAGGAAAGAGTCCAAACATGATAAAGATTGCACAAACCTTCACACTCTGACAGTCTTCTATCAATATTTGAGGTCAAACTACATGTCATATTTGATTCTGATAGCAGGGGAAAGTTCAGAAGGGAAACTCCTACTTCCCTTTAGTGGGGCAATGACAAATATACCCAGGGCTACTGCCAATGCATTCTCACTTCTCTCCTGCAGCAGAGGTAGAGAAAATCTTTATCAATTACAGTGCACAGACCTGACAGCGTGCCAGACACCTTCTCTCAGAGTTCAATCCCTTTCAGTCCAGAGAGGTGAGAGCCCTGATCTTCAGCGCTTCTTTTAAAGTCATATGTCACAGTCCCAGTGCACAAGGACTAGAACCCTAGGTGACAGCTCCCTGGTGTCCATAAGTTTATCTGCACTTCTTAATCTGACTGACCCCTTTTCTCCTTTGCCACTGTGAACAGAGGCTCATTGAAAATGACCAAAAGCAACCACTTCAGAGCAAAGTTTTTCTAGCAATTTACCCAAAAGTGTATAGCATCCACAGAGAATCAGGTAAAATATAAGTTATTTGTATATTTTCCTTCTCCTAAAGCTTACACTTTACTCACACGCTCAGTAATTCCCATTCAGCACACTTACATCCAACTTTTGGCTGAGAGAAGCAGACTGCTTTGCCACTTCTTCCAAACACTCCCCTGCAGATGCTCCCGTTAGTCCTTCTGTTGTTTCTTACCTTCTATTGAGAAATCTCTGAAGCAAGCCTTTTCTTCTCTGCATTTTCAGCCTTGGCTAAGTAAATGTGTAACTGTCCCCTGCACACAGAAAACACATTTTCCAAGTTAACTGTCTAGCTGCTATAGTCTGTCTCCAAATAGTGTACCTTGGTTTCCTATCTCTCTATAATTTGTTTTCTGTTTTCTCTCCCTTTAATAGTGTCCTCTGAATTCAGCATCAGTAGCAAGGATACTATTAAACATGCAAATTAAATCGCTTTTACTAATAATTTTAAAAAATCCTGATTTTACAATTATCGTCTACTTGTTTATATCCAGTGTTTTCCTCTCTGTGTAAGGCTATGTTTTACTTATCTAAGTCTTCCTTAAACAGGCATTTATTATGGAATGCAATGGTGACTCAAAACTGAAACAAACTGGATCACCACTTCTCTTGTCTCAGGGACTGCTTTATGTCTAGCAGCTCACACTGTGAACAACTATGATCCCAATTAGGAGCAAGATGTTCTTCAGTGGCTGAATCAGTCTTCTCTCACAGCTTTTTCATGAATTGATCTTTGTGTTATGGTTTTCAGCTTCTGTTTCAGAACTCAAGGAAATGTTTTTCTTTGTTTGGTATTTTTTTCCCCACCACAGCCCAGTGGGTTATTAGTGATGCACTCTTATCTAGATTCTGACTTCTCAGAATTCAGCTGTTGTCATTACTGAATTTCACATAGCCTCTAATCTTCAGTCCATGTGGGGCTATTGCATTTCTAACAGCAAAGAGGATACAAGTAGGGCAGGGCATTTCTTGACATTCTTAACCTGAAACGGAGAGCCCCAGTTTCCCATTTCTCCTTCCTCGTTTGCCCAGTCAGAGCAGTCACCCTGGCCTACCATAAAACTCCCACTCATCTCATCCAGTGAACTATACTTCTTTTTTCACATCAGTTCCCCGCGTTCCTTGTGACTCTAGTGTATTAACAAGCCCCTTATTCAGATCTCTACTTTAAAATCTTCTAAGCACCCTAAAGCTTATGAATCCTCACAATATTAACATGGGGGGGAGGGGAGGCTAATTTTGTATTTTAGTTAAAAATTATATACAAAATCCCATACGTATGTTGAACTTTATCCTTGTTCCTGCTATTGCTTTGTTCAGGTTTGGCTCCCCAGGAACTCACTTCTAACCCCCTGCTCACCATGTTCCCCAGGATCCTGGCATTTGACGCCAAGATCCTAGTGACAGCTGAAGCCAAGCCCACGCTTTTCTGTGACCCTTCTTGCAGAAACCAAACACTTCTGGTAGGAATATAAAGTAGACTCTTCTTATGAGGAATTCACACAGCCAGGACTCCAAGAGTTGAAAGAGGCGATATGTACAAAAAACTCACAAACTGATCTACAGTAATTTTAAACTCATGTAAATTTGGAAAATCTTAAATGTCTCCAGATGCAACTGTATTTCATCTTACATTAAAAACTCATATAATTATGCACTTTAAAACACATTTCTTTGAAAATGGTCTGTATTTTTTTAGCAAAACCTCAGGTTTAGTTGCTGGTTTTTTGAGGTATTTTGTGCCAGTACTAGAAGACATGTGCGTGAGCAATACTACTGGGTACATCTATGTTGCTATAAATTCCTCTGAGATCTTTGTCAATAACAGCTAACCCAGTTAGCTCTGTAAATTTTTTCCACAGTATAAAATAAACCTTTTCCCTTCCTCCTCAGGCATTTCTGATCATAAAACTCAATTTCAGTTTAACAGATATTATTAAGTCAGGACGATTAGTTCAAGAAGCTACCCTTAAAAAAAAATAAATACACTCACAACTATTTTGTCCAAATCCATAGGCTTTTTAAGCGATTATAGCTGGAGTGGATTAGTGACTTGTAAATACAGTGACTCAGCTGCCTTTCCTGTTTCTCCACCACTCTGCATTATTGTCACACTCCACTGTGACAGGGTCTCATCACGCACATTGGGTTTAGTAAGTGAATCTTGTCAAGTGAGCTTCAGTCATGCCTAAGGCTCAGAGGCTCATCACAGTCAGCATTCCTTTGGACTGCACTGTCAGCAGAAACTGGAAGAAAAGCTCTCACTTATGTTTTGAACCTGGGGCACGAACTGCCTTGAAATACCAACTTCATGCTCAAATGCTTTCAAAAAAGGAAATGTTAGTTTTGCTAGTTTGGCTTTTAACTTACACATATCACTTTTGCCATAACTTCTCAGAGGCGTTTGGAAGGAAAAGAATTATCAACAAGAAATTTGTCACTCCCTGAACTGTTGCAGTAAGAAAACAAAAAGAGTAGTATTTATTTAATTGTGTTAAATTACTTGCAGGTTGACTTCAAAATAAAACTGTTTCTTGAAGTGTTTGACTACACATTTCAATAGAAGACTTATGCATTAGTTTTAAAGTGAATATATAGCTAGTGAGGATTTTGGCAATTACATACAGGCAGGAACTGCTTAAAGAGCTTGAAGATTATTGTTAAAGTAGTTAAATATCTAGTATACTTCATGGAGTTTATTCTTTAATTAGAGTTGTATCTATTATACCATTCAGTAACCAGAAATTCCTTCCAGACCAGGTCCTTCATTTCTGACTCCACAGATGCTGCATTACACTTGTCGAGGTATGGGAGGAGTCTCAGAACATGGAGAATTTATTCCTTTCCTTTTTGCCTGCTCTCCAGTGGCTTATATGCCTCAAAGCAAGCAGCAGCAGAACCTGATCCTAAAAAAAAAAGCTTCTTGAAACCTTCACTTATATTTCTGTGTGTAAATCTATGACACTAAACAGTCTTTCCCCAGATATTCCTTTGTTTCTTGCACATTTACATAAACAAATCCATTCATCAAAATTGGAACTTCTTGTCTCTGGAATTTAGTATCATCCTACTGCTTGCTCCTTGATGAAATGTTCCACTCAAATACGACAAGTGTGTGACAACACAAACAGCAGACCATCTCATTGAGAGGTAAGCAAGGATTATTGGTAGAAAAATGATTTGGCAATAAAGATTATGTGTTGCATTTCATATCACTCTAGCTAATGTTTGCACCCCTGTTGATGCAACTGGGACCAAATTTCAAGAGGTGGCACTAACACAAGAAGAAATATAGGAGGCAGTTAAACTCTGAGATTCCTTTTAATGCTTTCAAGTGAGATCTCTGTAAGACAACTTTAATTCTAACTGAATAATTCAGAGCAGTTGCAGAAAGTAAATTATAAATTAATAATCACAAGTCTTCACACGGAAAACTTGATTCTCTGTTTCATGTGAACAGAAATAGCAACATGACCTACTTTGTTAGTCAAAACAGTCTGAATAACAAATATTGCCAGTGAACTCTTCACTGGTGACATAAACTTCATGTATAAGTTTATTGTTAGTCAAAATCTGAAAAATTAATAAACATTTGCCTTTCTTTAAAGCATACAAACACAACACACACACACTCATTACATATACACTTTAATATGTGTGCATATAATTATATCTGTACATACAAATAGATATATATGAAGGGCTTACTGAATTATAATTTAGTAATAAGAAAACCTAAACTTCTTCACTGTACCTTCTGCTTCTGTTTTATCAAAACTGATGTGAGACAGACTGGCAGAGAGTGGGTGAAGGCATTCAAGTACAAGGTAATTCAATTCACTCCTTATAGACAGTTCCAATACGCTAGGTAAGTTTGGGCTGATTCACCTGAAACTATGGCCAGTTTCCAAATGATCTGGCATAAACTCCATTCCATCACATATACCTACCCATACTGTCCCTTATCATTGGAAGTCAAACTAATCACAGGTGCCTTTTCCCTTTGCTGCTGTCTCCTCTATTGACCCCAGAGTCATTTAGCCCTTGAAGGACTTAGCAGGACTTAGCAGGCACAAACAAGTCCTTCTTCTGTTAGGTTTGGACCAGGACAATTTCAAGCCCTGTCTGCTTCCTTTCAGTGGCTGAGCCATGTTTTAATGGGCCTTGGTTGCACCTTCATACTGGAGCCCATAAAGGGGTATTAATTCCTCAAAATGGCAGAACTTAATTTAGATTACGTTTTTGAAAAAGCTACACTGAAAGGCTGGCAAATATTTTCCTGAACAACATTCTCCAGGCATACAGGAAAATAAACCCCTGGCAAAGACTTAAAACTGTTTCACTGACACATAAAATTGTATTAAGCTCTGGAAGTTACACTTATGATTATGTAAGGAATTTTTTTTTTTTAATAATATTGTGGGTTGGGCTGGATTGGCCCAAACAAGCTGAGCGACAGATGTCACGATGACATGAAATTAATATTCAGATACTTAGGATTGCTTCTTCCCATTTTTCAATATTTGAATCAAATAATAAGAGGGAAGTAATATGGAAGAAAAAGATAGGTAATTGGGTGAATTGCTGCACTCAGAGTGTTGCAGTCAACAACTCTATGTCTAAGTGGTGACTAGTGATGAGCACATTCCTCTGGGGTTGGCACTGGGACCAGTGCTGTTTAACATCTTTATTGGTAACATGGACACTGGGATTGAGCGCACCCTCAACAACTTTGACGACAACATCAAGCTGTGTGAAGCAGTTGACATGCTGGAGGGAAGGGAAGCCATCCAGAGGGACCTGGACAGGCTTGAGAGGTGGGCCTGTGCAAACCTCATGAAACCCAACAACGCCAAGTGCAAGGTCCTGCATGTGAGTCTGGGCACTGTGCACTTGCAGCCCGGAAAGCCAATCACATTCTGGGCTGCATCAAAAGAAGCATGGCCAGCAGGTCAGATCAAGGCAGGTGATTCTGCCTCTCCACCCCACTCTCAGGAGACCTCACCTGGAGTACTGTGCCCATCTCTAGAGGCCCCCTACGTAAGAAGGGCATGGACCTGTTGAGCGGGTCCAGAGGAGGGGGATGAAGATGATCAGAAGACGGGAGCACCTCTCTTATGAAGACAGGCTGAGAGAGTTGGGTTTTTCAGCCTGGAAAAGAGAAAACTTCAGAGAGACCTGATGGCAGCCTTGCAGTATCTGAAAGGGGGCCTACCGGAAAGATGGGGACGGGCTCTTTATCAGGGAGTGTAGTGATAGGAAGAGGTCTAATAGTTTTAAACTGAAAAAGGCTATATTTAGATTAGATATGAGGAAGAAAATCTTTACTGTGAGGGTGGTGAGGCACTGGAACAAGTTGCCCAGGGAAGCTGTGGATGCCCCATCCCTTGAAGTGTTCAAGGCCAGGTTGGATGGGCAACCTGGTCTAGTGGAAGGTGTATGTGGCCACGGCAGGGGAGTTAGAACTAGATGATCTTTAAGGTCCCTTCCAACCTAAACCATTGTATGATTCTACAGTTCTATGAAAACTAGCATACAGGGGCTAAACTATTTGCCTATTACAGTCATTGTCATACCTATGTGTCAGTCTTTTCAATGTGGGCCCAGGCTCAACTCCCCAAAAGATTGTTTATAGCTGTACCAAAAGTGTAACTGACCTTTCATTTCTGTGCACAGAATCATTTTTAGATGTTGTGGTATAGCTGAAATGAGAAAACATACAATACTTCATGTACTTTGGAAACGGTGCCAACATATGAACATATTGTTGTTTACTGATGTTTAAGCCTTATGCCTTAGATATGGCCAAGATAAACTGCCAGCACCATGTTAATCTTCAAAAAGAACTTGTTCTTCATGCCATGAAAAATTCTTTCTTTCATGTGATGGAGTTTACCCTGTAGATTAAATCTCTAAAGTAATGGAAGAAATAACCCATGACACTGGTGGGGGAAATTAAATTAGAGTCACTAATAGCAGGTCAGCACAGTCCAAGCAGAGGTAATAGAAGTGACCACATGAATGATAAGCAGGCCTTCACTAGGCTGTGACATCTGTCTCCCAGAGACCGTGACAAACATTCATCTATGTGGCAAGCAATTCACAATTCAAGCACTAGCATGTTTATAGTGCAGCATGACACTGGCAGAGCCAAAGCATGCCAGTGTTTCTCAGCCGGATGCTCTAATTCCCTAATGAAGACCATTAAGACAAGTAAAAATCTTTGACCCCAGTCTCTCTGCTAAATCAATCTGCCACTGCTCCAGATAATCTTTTTACTTTTTTTTTATTCAATTATTTATAAGCATGGAAGATATTTTCTGAACTAGTGCAATTCCCATTCTTCTCAGTATTGCTAAGTCACAGTAATTCTGCCCTGAAGCAGTAAAATACAAGGGGGGAAAAAGTAAAAAATATAAAGAAGAGATTCTGTTTTGGATTTGTAAAAGATCCAGTGTATGTTTTCTCTAAAGACTACCATCACTGCAATAGCCATTGGCAAAATAGCAGGGTAAGAGGTTAAGATAAAATGGACTCTTGCATGTCATACAAAGTACCTCTGAAATTCACGGGCTGATTTATTTCCTAATACCCGAGCATGATCACTGATCTTTTGATGTAAACATAATAATGTAATAAATAACATATGTCCGAAGAAAATATGGGTTTCTATAAAATACAAGGCTAAAGGGTAAGACCATATTCTACCACTTTTTTTCTCTCCATTAAAAAATTTATTAACACACACCTCCAGCATTACCAAATATTTTCAGTAGGAATTAAGGATACAGACAGTAGAAGTGTGGTAGGATGACAAATATCAAAGTGCTTAGCAAAATAAGTGTGTAAGTAAATAAATAAATAAACAAACCTTACAGCATATGAGCTCCTGTTCAGATAATAAAAGAAGTTGAAAGAAAAGCTTGTTTACATTATCCACAGGATATATGTGATCTTAACCTTTTAGTCATTACGTTAAAACAAACAGCATATTAAAATGGAAATTTCCCCAGAGTTACTGATTTGCAAAGTGAAATAATGAACTTCATATCCCTCATTTACTCACACTACTTGTTTCCATTTAAATGGTGATTAGGCTTACTCAGTACTAATGATCATTTGGCAGTATTATTACATGGCTTAAAAATCCAGAGGTACAACTACAAGGATAAAATGCTACTAAAAATGCCAGTCAACATTTTCTGCGGTTGCAGTAAACACTAGTGGTCTGAGTTTGTGTCCTGGTTTGAGGTAAAACAGAGCCAATTTTGTTCAGTAACTCTGCTTTCTAACTAGGCCTCTTCTAACTGCTGAAATTAGCAGCATGTTGTGCAGAAAACTGCTCTTTCTCAGAGCGATAAGACCCATGTTTATAGCTGATGCCGAGGCACAGTGTGCAGAGAGGCTCTTGCTTATACTTATTGCTATGACAACCAAGGGCAGCCAACTTAGATATTTGCCCCATTGGAGGGTCGGAAGCGGAAAAGCATAGAGGGGTCCCACCTGTGGGGAGGAGCAGACAGGACAGGTGACCCAAAACTGACCAAACAGGGTATTCCATCCCATCTGCATCATGCTCAGTATAAAAGCTGAGGGATCAAAGGGTCACCACTCTGGCTCTTTCTGTCTTCAATGGTCCGTGTCCGAGGAGGACTCCGTCTGTTTGTCTGCCTTTGATCCCGACCCGTGTGTTCCTGAATCCAGTTCCCTTCCGTCGCTGAGTCCAGTCTGGGACTTCCCCAGTGCCTGCTGGTGACGTGATTGTCATCCTGGGAGCTTGATAAGGTTTTGTATACATTTCATTATTTTCTTTTTATTATTTTATTCTTTATATTTTATTAAAGTAGTTAGTTTAGATTAAACTAGTCTCTCTTCTTCTCTCTCTCCTGCTCAGCAGGAGAGAGGGAACATCTGCCGCTTGGCTTGTTTGGGCCAATCCAGCCCAACCCACGACAGTTTGACATTTCCAAATAGCACCCTGGCACAAAAGTACCCCTTGTAGCTAAGCTCAGGCAGTCTTCAGAGGTTGCCTTCAGAGGATTGGTCTCTCCAGCTCTGCAACACCCTTTCTCACTGATGAAAACTTCCTTCTGTGGACACACCGCATCCCCCTGTGTGCACTGAGGGCTATCAAGGATATGCTGTCAGTCTGACCTCGGTGCCAGGGAAGGTTATGGAGCAAATCATTCTGAGTGCCTTTACACAACACATGCAGGACAACCAGGTGATCAAGCCCAGTCAGCATGGGTTCATGAAAGGTAGCTCCTGCGTGACTAACTTGATCTCTTTCTATGACAAGGTCACTTGCTGGGTGAATGATGGAAAGGTTATAGATGTTGTCTACCTGGACTTTAGTAAAGTCTTTGACACCATTTCCCACCACATTCTCATGGAGAAACTGGCTTCTCATGGCTTGGACGGGTGTACTCTTTGCTGAGTCAAAAACTGGCTGGAAGGCCAGGCCCAAAGAGTGGTGATGAATGAAGTTAAATCCAGTTGGCAGCTGGTCACAAGTGGTGTTCCCCAAGGCTCAGTAATGGCGCCAGTTTGCTGTAATATCTTTATCAAGGATCTGGATGAGGGATTGAGTGCACCCCCAGTAAGTTTGCAGATGACACCAAATTAGGAGGGAGTGTCAACATGACTGATGGTAGGACGGCCCTACAAAGGGATCTGGAAAGGCTGGATCAACAGGCCGAGGCCAGGGGTATGAGGTTCAACAAGGCCAAGTGCCGGGTCCTGCACTTGGGTCACAACAACCCCAGGCAGCGCTACAGGCTTGAGGAAGAGTGGCTGGAAAGCTGCCTGGCAGAAAAGAACCTGGTGGTGTTGGTCAACAGCCAGCTGAATATGAGCCAGCAGTGTGCTCAGGTGGCCAAAGGCCAACAACATCCTGGCTTGTATGAGGAACAGTGTGGCAAGTAGGACTAGGGAAGTGATCAGCCCCCTGTACTCAGTAACACTGAGGTCCCACCTCAAATATTGTGTTCAGTTTTGGGCCCCTCACTACAAGAAAGATGTTGATGCTCCATTGTGCTGGAGCGTGTCCAAAGGGCGACAAAGCTGGTGAAGGGTCTACAGAACAAGTGTTATGAGGAGCCACTGAGGGAACTGGGGTTGTTTATCCTGGAGGCTGAGGGGATACCTTATCGCTCTCTATAACTACTATAAAGGAGGTTGTAGAGAGGTGGTGGAATTGCTGTCCCTGGAGGTGTTTAAAAGACGGGTAGATGNTTTTCTCTAAAGACTACCATCACTGCAATAGCCATTGGCAAAATAGCAGGGTAAGAGGTTAAGATAAAATGGACTCTTGCATGTCATACAAAGTACCTCTGAAATTCACGGGCTGATTTATTTCCTAATACCCGAGCATGATCACTGATCTTTTGATGTAAACATAATAATGTAATAAATAACATATGTCCGAAGAAAATATGGGTTTCTATAAAATACAAGGCTAAAGGGTAAGACCATATTCTACCACTTTTTTTCTCTCCATTAAAAAATTTATTAACACACACCTCCAGCATTACCAAATATTTTCAGTAGGAATTAAGGATACAGACAGTAGAAGTGTGGTAGGATGACAAATATCAAAGTGCTTAGCAAAATAAGTGTGTAAGTAAATAAATAAATAAACAAACCTTACAGCATATGAGCTCCTGTTCAGATAATAAAAGAAGTTGAAAGAAAAGCTTGTTTACATTATCCACAGGATATATGTGATCTTAACCTTTTAGTCATTACGTTAAAACAAACAGCATATTAAAATGGAAATTTCCCCAGAGTTACTGATTTGCAAAGTGAAATAATGAACTTCATATCCCTCATTTACTCACACTACTTGTTTCCATTTAAATGGTGATTAGGCTTACTCAGTACTAATGATCATTTGGCAGTATTATTACATGGCTTAAAAATCCAGAGGTACAACTACAAGGATAAAATGCTACTAAAAATGCCAGTCAACATTTTCTGCGGTTGCAGTAAACACTAGTGGTCTGAGTTTGTGTCCTGGTTTGAGGTAAANTCTGAGTGCCTTTACACAACACATGCAGGACAACCAGGTGATCAAGCCCAGTCAGCATGGGTTCATGAAAGGTAGCTCCTGCGTGACTAACTTGATCTCTTTCTATGACAAGGTCACTTGCTGGGTGAATGATGGAAAGGTTATAGATGTTGTCTACCTGGACTTTAGTAAAGTCTTTGACACCATTTCCCACCACATTCTCATGGAGAAACTGGCTTCTCATGGCTTGGACGGGTGTACTCTTTGCTGAGTCAAAAACTGGCTGGAAGGCCAGGCCCAAAGAG
>VZSF01001377.1:62000-75978 GCA_013398295.1 Chionis minor
TACCCCTTGTAGCTAAGCTCAGGCAGTCTTCAGAGGTTGCCTTCAGAGGATTGGTCTCTCCAGCTCTGCAACACCCTTTCTCGCTGATGAAAACTTCCTTCTGTGGACACACCGCATCCCCCTGTGTGCACTGAGGGCTATCAAGGATATGCTGTCAGTCTGACCTCGGTGCCAGGGAAGGTTATGGAGCAAATCATTCTGAGTGCCTTTACACAACACATGCAGGACAACCAGGTGATCAAGCCCAGTCAGCATGGGTTCATGAAAGGTAGCTCCTGCGTGACTAACTTGATCTCTTTCTATGACAAGGTCACTTGCTGGGTGAATGATGGAAAGGTTATAGATGTTGTCTACCTGGACTTTAGTAAAGTCTTTGACACCATTTCCCACCACATTCTCATGGAGAAACTGGCTTCTCATGGCTTGGACGGGTGTACTCTTTGCTGAGTCAAAAACTGGCTGGAAGGCCAGGCCCAAAGAGTGGTGATGAATGAAGTTAAATCCAGTTGGCAGCTGGTCACAAGTGGTGTTCCCCAAGGCTCAGTAATGGCGCCAGTTTGCTGTAATATCTTTATCAAGGATCTGGATGAGGGATTGAGTGCACCCCCAGTAAGTTTGCAGATGACACCAAATTAGGAGGGAGTGTCAACATGACTGATGGTAGGACGGCCCTACAAAGGGATCTGGAAAGGCTGGATCAACAGGCCGAGGCCAGGGGTATGAGGTTCAACAAGGCCAAGTGCCGGGTCCTGCACTTGGGTCACAACAACCCCAGGCAGCGCTACAGGCTTGAGGAAGAGTGGCTGGAAAGCTGCCTGGCAGAAAAGAACCTGGTGGTGTTGGTCAACAGCCAGCTGAATATGAGCCAGCAGTGTGCTCAGGTGGCCAAAGGCCAACAACATCCTGGCTTGTATGAGGAACAGTGTGGCAAGTAGGACTAGGGAAGTGATCAGCCCCCTGTACTCAGTAACACTGAGGTCCCACCTCAAATATTGTGTTCAGTTTTGGGCCCCTCACTACAAGAAAGATGTTGATGCTCCATTGTGCTGGAGCGTGTCCAAAGGGCGACAAAGCTGGTGAAGGGTCTACAGAACAAGTGTTATGAGGAGCCACTGAGGGAACTGGGGTTGTTTATCCTGGAGGCTGAGGGGATACCTTATCGCTCTCTATAACTACTATAAAGGAGGTTGTAGAGAGGTGGTGGAATTGCTGTCCCTGGAGGTGTTTAAAAGACGGGTAGATGTAGTTCTGAGGTATGTGGTTTAGTGGTGGTTTTGGCAGTGTTATGATTATGGTGGGACTCAATGATCTTAAAGGTCTCTTCCAACCTGGGTGATTCTAGGATTCTGTGCTATAAATCTGTATCGGGTCCGGACCCCACTGATGTCAACAGGAGTCCTGAAGAAATGGCTAGCTGAAAATACACAAACAAAATGAAAAAAAGGCATACTGTAGAGGGCAGGTGATACACAAAAAAATGTATTAATTAGTTAATTCATCAAAGCCCTCTCAAAGCCTAACTTTTGCTTTTTCCATAGGTTGGATTTCAGAGCTTGCTAACATACAGATTCTTTTAATTTAATTTTTTAAAGTTTTAACTTTTAAAGTTGAAGTTCTAGAAGCCATAAACTTCCTATGTAGTACATATCTTTTTCTCAAATAAATATTCTGACAAAAGTGTTGGACTTGTCTTCCAAGAAGGTTAAAGAAAAGATGTATCACAGATCTCCATGGTTTCTCAGAACTAGCTTGTCTGAACTATGAAACTACTTGAAATAAAGCCCCAACATGCTTCCAGAGTAAAAATAAGGACTATCTTAATATCTGTTTGAAAAAGAAAGTCAGTAAGGCAACTTTCCACACTCCTACTCACCTACAACTGCAACTAAGAAGAGTTTCAAGGATGACCAACTGCAGACTGAGGAGCTGCAGAGTCAGTTTCTTCTAGAGAATTTTGGACGTTGGAACTGAAGCAACATCAGTATAAGGGGAAAAACTGAGGACCCCAAGCCTCCTTAAATCCTTTAGGACTGAATTTTCCGAAGGTAACTTTAACTTAACTCTGCTCTGATTGAAATCAATGGTTATCTACAAAAGATAAGCCACCAAAACTGAGGTATCACTAAACACTTTGCAAAATGTATCCTTATTGTGGAATTTGCACTGCTTCCTGAGCCTTTTAATGAATTTTAAGGCACTTTTAGACGGTCACTATCTCTCCATTAGAAATTACCTATTTCCAGTAGTAGTCATCTGCCAGTAAATTTACTACTTACTCATCCTTTACACAGGGGCAGGTAAAGAGCCATGAGGTCAGTACATAGTAATGCCAGACTCAATTCATAGTCATAATAAAAAAGAGACCGATATGTCTGGGCCCTGAGGGCACCCCGGGACTTGCCCACAGCCCTGGACCCCATGTCAGACCGCAGAGCCACTAGTCCCTGACCCAGCAACACACAGCCCGGCCCTGCCCATCAATGAGCGCTCCCCCAAGCCAAGGCCCACCCAGGGGCCAGGGGCCATAGCTCCAGCTCATCCTCAGCCGGCGCTGGTGGGGCCCCCGACAGCCATGTTACTGCACTGGCTTCAAGTTCTCCATCCCTTAGGGAGCTACCAACCCCAGTCTTTTCAGACACCTCTTTTGACAGCAGGTCAGAGTTTTAATCATAAAAGTTGTCCTTGTCAGACAGCCCTTTCCTAGATCTGAGAAGCACTTCTCTGCTACTGCTCCCCAGTGTTTCCAAATTTGCTCCAGGCATCATCTCCTTCATCAGAGAAAGAAACTAAGGTCGACCCTTTTGCGAGGAAAAAAGGTAGGAAAACAGGCAATATCAGCTCTTAATCCTTTCCCCTGGGAAGCCTATAGTAGAATACAAAAAGAACTTGTATCCCAGAGAGCTTTCTTTAAGAAAAATGGCACGTCAATTAAATGTTTTCAACTTTTTTACTAGGCACAACATTCAGCGCTTGAAATTGTCCTGAGAAGTGACTCCCTAAAGTTGCAACCTTTTTACAGTACTCCAGTTCATGGTCCTCACCTGACAAGAGCCTGTGTAACAGCGGCCCATCAGCAGAATTGACACATATCAGAATACTTTGGGTAATGCACTGCTGGAGTCCATCAGAAACAGACATGTTGGCGGTCACGGACCAGAAAAAGGGAAAAACTAGCTTGTTTATACCTGCTACCTTTCTCAACGTGAATTACAGCTATCTAGGACAGGCTGTGTACTCAGACTCCCGCACACTTAGCTGAGCTTTTTACTTAGCAAAAATAATTACAGGAGACAAATACTCAATCTCATTTATATTTACTTTCTAATGTTAGTTTAATACCAAGTAAAGGTAAGGAGATAAACAAAAGAGGTTCTCTTCTGAGCTCCTCATTCATGTGGGGTATGGACTCAAAGCAGACTTGGTTCTAATTGGTAGTCAAGTGGAGATTTGAATGAAAGCCCTGTGGCTGAGCACAGAAAAGTATGCTGTAAGGATCATGTGCCTCTTTCCCTTGAGTGAGAAGTGTTTGTTCTACAAATGTCAAAATACCCCAAAATCTGATGTCCTGTCCATTTTCGGAAAATAAAAATTTTGGTCGCAAATTGACCTTCTGGGAGATGGCAAAGATAAAATACGTTATACAAATTAAAATCAGTTGGAAATATCTTTCTCATGTTTCCTTTTTCCACTATATCCAAACTTAAAGCTAAAAACTGAGCAACAAGGGAAAAGATTCTGACATCCTCATATCATGCCTAGTTACTAGAGCGTATTTACACTTACACTGGCTTGAGATCAGACTCATTTTCAATGAGACTTAGTTAATGATTTTGTTTAAAAGTCAACCTAATTCAGTTTCTATTCTTACAATTTTGAGCAAGCAGCATTCAAAATGTGAGCTTTCAGGAAAGGAGATAACTGTGATTTAGTTCATTAAGGTGTAAATGATGCAATAAGGAACAGGGGAAAAAAAAAAACAAGTTGGCAATGGGAGTACAAAGTCCTAAAAGAGAAACCCTCACACTGAAGTGGTGTGGTATATTCAAAGATGCTTTAGACCTTAAGATTTTGCAGACAGCTTCAGCTGATCTAACTGTGAGTTGTGGAGTAAAGAAATGGTCTGGCTCATTATCCATCCTCAGGCACGAGTTCCCACTGCTCCTTTTTGGCTGCCACTGGGTAGTGTACCTGGATGCATTCAGTGAATTCTCTGGTCTAATTTAAAAGAATTCTTTGGTGGTTGCTTTCAGACCAGCAAGGAATCTGAATCACACTATGACAAGCACCATGAAGAGAAGACTCAAGGGTGGAAGCATGTGGCCAGGATCACAGCGGGCAGGATTCTCCTTTTCACATGGACATAGCCTTAGATCAGTATGTGTCAGACCATGAGAGTGCACCCTGAACGGTGTGCCCTTCATACAGCTCCGATGGATTTCTAAAATTTCCTCAAAGATAGATCCTCAGCACACAGCAGAAGTTATTAGAATTATTGCTCGCTTCACTAACCTAGAATCAGGTCCATAGCCTGCATGTTTCTGTTTAGATATTTGTGTATATATTTCTTTCAATCTTCATGATATGGCACACATGATTGTGTAGGTTTATAAATACATGCCTATACATATAGATACAGATCAAATACAAGATATACACAGACACACTCTTGAAATCCTTCTCTCCTGCACTAGCGTCAAACTATTTCCAATATTACTTTGATTTGCAACACTTCTCTCACCTCTAAAGACAATTAAGGAGGAAAAAGTTACACATTAAGGGGTCCCATTAAAAATTCATTTGCTAGGGTTTTTTTATTAGCACAGAGGATGATGAATTCATTTGGTATTCAAGTAACACTCATTTCTGCCTCCAATAAGAGTTCCCTCATAACGCACCATTAGTTAAATATACCATCACAATAAAAATCTAACGGAAAAAAAAAAGCCTTTATGTTACTTTAAATAATGAGCCCTCAGAGAAGCTGAATTAGCACTATAAATTAAGTTGCATTATGATAATAATATATTCTTTAGGTAACATCGGTTCACAAGAGCAAAGGCCTAGCTCAATCATTCTGTCTCCCAATTTAATTGTACAAAAAAGAGGAGTGGAAAGAAGAAAAAAGAAAAAGAAAACTCTTCTGTAGGGCCCACATATACTCCCATGTACCCCAGAGGGATAGAATGCAAATCGTAGATTCTGGCTTCAGTATTAAAAGAATAGATGTCAGCCACCTACCCATGTGTCATTATCAAATTTCATTAGTACACACCTACCTGTGTGCCAAAGTCTTTAATAGAAATATTATGTAAGATAACATTAAAGAACACTGGTAATCTATCCAGGCATGAATTCGCTTTTCCACATAACCAACTGGACAACTCTCCTTTAGGTTGTTTCCTAATTATCTGAAAATCTGTATATAAATCACCCTCTTAACCTTTTAACTGGCGCTTTCCTGTGAAGTTGCTTTAATTCAGAGAGATTTGTTTTACTACATAAACCTCCTCTAGCATATCGGAAATGTGACCTACAGTTCTCACTGTTTGTGCCAGTGGCATACATAAAATGCTGTGGAAATTTATATGTGTTACTCTAACACATTAGTCAAACTATTGTATTGTGAAGGGGTTTTTTTCTTGTTCTTGTCTTCACTGTTTTTCCTAAAATTTAAGCCACAAATACTGAATTTTTTGCCCAAATTTCAAGCTGCATCAGTCTATAGGTTAGGCAAATAGGAACAGTGAATACTTGTTCTGACCCCCAGTGATTTTGATTGAGTTTTTTTAACAACAAAAAAAAAAGTTTAAAAAAAAATCAAGTTTAACAGAGATTCAATGAGTATGAATATTTAATTTGACACACACCTGCTCTCCCACGCATTGATCTAAAAATACAGTCCAGTAACCAAGACCCAGTCTGTACACAGGCTACATCTATGTTAGTGAATTGAAAACACAGGTATAAGCTCCACCCTGCAGTTTTCCATGCTGTTAAATGATTAGAGTAGTTTTGGCCTGAGTCAATCAGTACTCTCCTTAGCAATGCCCAGGGTATTCCTAGAGTTGATCAGACTGGGAACCATTGCTAACAAACCTGTCCACTGTGAAAAGCAATAGGAGTTTAGCTGTGTGAATGTAACTAAAGCATTATATCAGCAGTATACACCTCCTAAAAAATAGAATTGTTCAGGAATTTCCAGTGAAATATTTTTTTTTCTTTAGAAAGCATCAGTTCATTGAAACTTAGACCTTCTGCAGGAATGATCATATCAGTTTGAGCAAAGATAGAATAGCTAATCAAAATTAGAGACAAGAATGATAGTAGTAACCAGAAAGGTCAACAGATGATGGGATATTTACCTGGCATGTGAGATAATGAAGTTCAAGTCCCTGTTTTGAATCAGCTAGAACAAAGGCTTGTGTTCTCCTCCTATTCAGCCTGAAAAACGGTTTTGAATGAATAGCTACTCTGAGATGAAGCAATTATTTTTTCATTATCTAATTTTTACCTAATAAAGTTTAGGTTTCAATCCACGGGGAAAGGATTTTTTAATAATTTCCCAGAAATTTCTAACCATAAACTATATCTCCATCTTTACCTACTCTCTTCTTTGACATCCATTAAACACCAACTCAATCATAGAATCATAGAATAATAAAATGGTCAGAGTTGGAAGGAACCTTAAAGATCATCTAGTTCCAATCCCCCTTTGAACACCTTCCACTAGATGAGGCTGCTCAAAGCCCCATCCAACCTGGCCTTGAACACTTCAAGGGATGGGGCATCCACAGCTTCCCTGGGCAACCTGTTCCAGTGCCTCACCACCCTCACAGTAAAGATTTTCTTCCTAATATCTAATCTAAATATAGCCTTTTTCAGTTTAAAACTATTAGACCTCTTCCTATCACTACACTCCCTGATAAAGAGGCCATCCCCATCTTTCCTGTAGGCCCCCTTCAGGTACTGAAAGACTTTTATAATGTCTCCCTGGAGCCTTCTCTTCTCCAGCTGAACAATCCCAACTCTCTCAGCCTGTCTTCATAAGAGAGGTGCTCCCGTCTTCTGATCATCTTCATGGCCCTCCTCTGGACCCACTCCCACAGGTCCATGCCCTTCTTATGTAGGGGGCTCTAGAGATGGGCACAGTACTCCAGGTGAGGTCTCCTGAGAGTGGGGTGGAGAGGCAGAATCACCTGCCTTGATCTGACCTGCTGGCCATGCTTCTTTTGATGCAGCCCAGAATGTGATTGGCTTTCCGGGCTGCAAGTGCACAGTGCCCAGACTCACATGCAGGACCTTGCACTTGGCGTTGTTGGGTTTCATGAGGTTTGCACAGGCCCACCTCTCAAGCCTGTCCAGGTCCCTCTGGATGGCTTCCCTTCCCTCCAATGTGTCAGCCATACCATGCAGCTTGATGTCATTGGCAAACTTGCTGAGGGTGTACTCAATCCCATTGTTCACGTCGCCAACATAGATGTTAAGCAAAACCGGTCCCAGTACTGACCCTTAAGGAACACCCCCCATCACCGGTTGTCACTTGAACATCAAGCTGCTGACCACAACCCTTTGAGTTGGAGAATGCTGAGGAGTGACCTTATCCCAGTCTATAACTTCCTTAAGGTGGGCAACAGAGGGGGAGGTGCTGATCTCCTCCCTCTGGTGACCAGCGACAGGGCACAAGGAAATGGAATGAAGCTGCATCAGGGGAAGTTCAGGTTGAACATTAGTTAAAGGTTCTTCGCTGAGGGGGTGATCAGTCACTAGAACAGGCTCCCTGGGGAAGTGGTCACGGCACCAAGCCTGAGTTCAAGGAGCGTCTGGATGAAGCTCTTAGTCATATGGTTTACTTGTAGGTAGTCCTGTGAGGAGCAGGGAGTTGGACTGGATGATCCTTTTGGGTCCCTTCCAATTTGGGATATTCTATGAATCCAGCCAACTTCTTATCTACCGAGTGGTCCATCCATCAAATCCATGTCTCTCCAATTTCTTTTATAAATACTTAGAGGCTAAGTATGTAATTTTGATCTTTTTTTTGATCCTGTAATAAGATCTAAATGTAGCTCATAATCAGAGGTGATTGACAAGAATGACATATAAAGAAAAGGAAATGTAAGTTATATCCCGTTTCTTAAGGCATTAAGAATTATTAATTAATTATTAAATGCATTTTAACTGATAAAATATGCACGAAAGAGACTATGACCCTGATCGTAGGAGTTACACAAGGACTCTACAGGAGGTTATTGGTTAAATCCATGCGGTATAGAAATGGATCCTCTGCTCAAAAAAGACAATGTTTCTGTTGTCTTGGGAGCCAGGCAACAAGATGACTTCAGCAGTTCAGGCGTAACCGATACTATGTCACTTACCAGACACAAAAAGAGATAGAAAAATCGAAATGATGCACATGATTCAGTGAGGTTTTACAGTGACTTGTGCTACAATGTAGCTAACTGTCCTAAATTTGTGATACACCGACAGTGCTGAAAAAAGTAAAATGTACAAGACAGATTGTATTGCAAAGTGTTATTATTAAAGTGTTAGCTTGATTATTGTATTCAGATAGACTCTGCTTATTACCAGAATTTATAGAGTCACCTAATTTTTCCTTGATTAAATGTAGGCTTTTATATGTATTCTGGCTCAATTGAATTGCATTGGCAGCAGAGACCCATGCTACAGCCTTGCCCCAAAAAACTGATGTCTTCAAACTTGTTCTGGACTGATAGCATCTCTCGATAATCACAATCTCTCTTAGTCGTACCTGTACAGTTGCCTCATCCTTCTGATGTACAGATTTAAGCGGTTTCCTCAAAGTAGGTCACAGTTTCACAACACCTCAATCCCCTCCAGTTTTCTTTGACAAAGTGTCAGAAGGTTCCTGTTCCACTTGCCGGCAGACGAGGCCATAAGATGCGAATGAAGGCAATCCTCTACCACTTTGCATGTGCATGTGTCTTTCTTCTCTGTGCAGTTTTTTCCTTTCTTATTTTTTTTCTTCTTTTTACTTTTTTCTTTTTTTGGCACAAAAGAGGAAGCTTACATCTGTTCTCTTTGTTCTCATGGTTTCATGCACTCAACAAAAAAAAGAAAAAGACTGAATTTAATGCCTCTGTACAAGAAGATTTAGCGTGCTTTTCAACCTGTCACTGAACTGATGAAAGGCAGCACAACTACACACTTTTCCCCAACTGAGCTCAGATAGGTTTGTTCACTAGAGTTCAAGTCTCCTGCCAACAACTCACTGCGGTTTCAAATTATTCTTCTTCCATATTCAATCTCTATGAGTGGATCAGCCCATGCCCCTTCTTCCATACTGTAAATTTGCCAGTTTTAAAGATTTAATAGCAGGATTGCAGCAGTGACAGCTCCATTTGTGGCACGCCTTCCTTCCCACAGTTGATAGAGGTCTGGTGCTCAGCTGTAAAGTTCAACTCTCCAACACCTTATCAATCAGCTTCCCTGTGTGACCCATTTCAGGAAAGATTTAAATGAGGTAGTGTAGATTCTTCATAGTGAATATAATAAGTGGAAGGAAGAGCAAGCTTTACATTGTTCCTCTAATACATCAATTCTTTCTGTTGATTGTTTGGCTTTAATGTTAATTCACAGAATTAATACAAAAGGTGGAATCTGTGGAAAGGGGAAATAATTTCTTAGAGAAAATAAAACAGGTTGGGTTTTTTTTGAGAATACTAATGGCTTCTCCCAGAATTAAAAATGTCCTGTTCACATCGTAAAGCAAACATCATTCACTATCATTCTCCCTTCAAACCAACTCATGGTCCCCACCGTGACATTCAAAAACATTGGGCATCTGGGTTATGCTTGCTATTCCAAAAAATACAGGTGTGAAGGGATAGGGAAAGACTACTGACTTTCTAAGAAATGGATTTCTTTCTCAAGAGCAAAAGAAGCCATCTGGCTTAATGCTTTATCNCTTCCTTAAGGTGGGCAACAGAGGGGGAGGTGCTGATCTCCTCCCTCTGGTGACCAGCGACAGGGCACAAGGAAATGGAATGAAGCTGCATCAGGGGAAGTTCAGGTTGAACATTAGTTAAAGGTTCTTCGCTGAGGGGGTGATCAGTCACTAGAACAGGCTCCCTGGGGAAGTGGTCACGGCACCAAGCCTGAGTTCAAGGAGCGTCTGGATGAAGCTCTTAGTCATATGGTTTACTTGTAGGTAGTCCTGTGAGGAGCAGGGAGTTGGACTGGATGATCCTTTTGGGTCCCTTCCAATTTGGGATATTCTATGAATCCAGCCAACTTCTTATCTACCGAGTGGTCCATCCATCAAATCCATGTCTCTCCAATTTCTTTTATAAATACTTAGAGGCTAAGTATGTAATTTTGATCTTTTTTTTGATCCTGTAATAAGATCTAAATGTAGCTCATAATCAGAGGTGATTGACAAGAATGACATATAAAGAAAAGGAAATGTAAGTTATATCCCGTTTCTTAAGGCATTAAGAATTATTAATTAATTATTAAATGCATTTTAACTGATAAAATATGCACGAAAGAGACTATGACCCTGATCGTAGGAGTTACACAAGGACTCTACAGGAGGTTATTGGTTAAATCCATGCGGTATAGAAATGGATCCTCTGCTCAAAAAAGACAATGTTTCTGTTGTCTTGGGAGCCAGGCAACAAGATGACTTCAGCAGTTCAGGCGTAACCGATACTATGTCACTTACCAGACACAAAAAGAGATAGAAAAATCGAAATGATGCACATGATTCAGTGAGGTTTTACAGTGACTTGTGCTACAATGTAGCTAACTGTCCTAAATTTGTGATACACCGACAGTGCTGAAAAAAGTAAAATGTACAAGACAGATTGTATTGCAAAGTGTTATTATTAAAGTGTTAGCTTGATTATTGTATTCAGATAGACTCTGCTTATTACCAGAATTTATAGAGTCACCTAATTTTTCCTTGATTAAATGTAGGCTTTTATATGTATTCTGGCTCAATTGAATTGCATTGGCAGCAGAGACCCATGCTACAGCCTTGCCCCAAAAAACTGATGTCTTCAAACTTGTTCTGGACTGATAGCATCTCTCGATAATCACAATCTCTCTTAGTCGTACCTGTACAGTTGCCTCATCCTTCTGATGTACAGATTTAAGCGGTTTCCTCAAAGTAGGTCACAGTTTCACAACACCTCAATCCCCTCCAGTTTTCTTTGACAAAGTGTCAGAAGGTTCCTGTTCCACTTGCCGGCAGACGAGGCCATAAGATGCGAATGAAGGCAATCCTCTACCACTTTGCATGTGCATGTGTCTTTCTTCTCTGTGCAGTTTTTTCCTTTCTTATTTTTTTTCTTCTTTTTACTTTTTTCTTTTTTTGGCACAAAAGAGGAAGCTTACATCTGTTCTCTTTGTTCTCATGGTTTCATGCACTCAACAAAAAAAAGAAAAAGACTGAATTTAATGCCTCTGTACAAGAAGATTTAGCGTGCTTTTCAACCTGTCACTGAACTGATGAAAGGCAGCACAACTACACACTTTTCCCCAACTGAGCTCAGATAGGTTTGTTCACTAGAGTTCAAGTCTCCTGCCAACAACTCACTGCGGTTTCAAATTATTCTTCTTCCATATTCAATCTCTATGAGTGGATCAGCCCATGCCCCTTCTTCCATACTGTAAATTTGCCAGTTTTAAAGATTTAATAGCAGGATTGCAGCAGTGACAGCTCCATTTGTGGCACGCCTTCCTTCCCACAGTTGATAGAGGTCTGGTGCTCAGCTGTAAAGTTCAACTCTCCAACACCTTATCAATCAGCTTCCCTGTGTGACCCATTTCAGGAAAGATTTAAATGAGGTAGTGTAGATTCTTCATAGTGAATATAATAAGTGGAAGGAAGAGCAAGCTTTACATTGTTCCTCTAATACATCAATTCTTTCTGTTGATTGTTTGGCTTTAATGTTAATTCACAGAATTAATACAAAAGGTGGAATCTGTGGAAAGGGGAAATAATTTCTTAGAGAAAATAAAACAGGTTGGGTTTTTTTTGAGAATACTAATGGCTTCTCCCAGAATTAAAAATGTCCTGTTCACATCGTAAAGCAAACATCATTCACTATCATTCTCCCTTCAAACCAACTCATGGTCCCCACCGTGACATTCAAAAACATTGGGCATCTGGGTTATGCTTGCTATTCCAAAAAATACAGGTGTGAAGGGATAGGGAAAGACTACTGACTTTCTAAGAAATGGATTTCTTTCTCAAGAGCAAAAGAAGCCATCTGGCTTAATGCTTTATCATATAGATTTCCTTTCTATCTGTAATGGTATAGACATTGGCAAGTTTAATTTAATTTATTAGGCAGGGCTGCCTGGGATCTGTTCTGAAATAATTTGTGGAATTCAGGAAATTCTGGGGTCAGGGAGTGGTAAAAAAGAGGATACTTTGTCTCCAAAAATGCACGCATGGGCCAGGGCAAACACAAGCTGCAAATTTCTCCTCTCCTATCCTTTCATGCCTTTCATGATAGAGAGATGTGCATACTGAATTGTTTGGAAAAGGAAGCAAGTTCACCTTCCATAGTAGCTGCTTTCAGACCCACCAACTAATGCTAAAGAATACATGGCCATCTGTCATAATAAAGGATATGACAAAACTCTCAATGTTAGGAAACAACACTCATAAACCAAGCTATAGCCTTGGCTACAGAATTCTGTGAAACACACAGAATTTCAATCAAAATCTATTGCTTTACTGACTGTTCTGCCTATTTTTGTGTACTTCACAATCCTTATTAATCAAGAGTAAGTCACTCCAGTTTTAAAGGTAGTAAAACAATCCATTTTGCAGAGAAAATTACTGAAAGCAAACAGAAAGTCAGACAAGAAAACTAGAAAATGAAGCAAAACAGTATAAACCAAAAGATTCTTAGATACCACATTGAACTCAGCTATTTTACCTCTGCCACTTGCCCATTTTGCATTCTTGCTTAATCTACTCTTTTGCAAACTTTGGTAAAGTCCCTGTACACTGTCATGTACTCTTTGAATCAGTCAAGAGGTTAAAAATATTTATTTATTTATTTATTAGATACAGTTGCTTTAATACCATTAATCAAACAACACCTTTTGGTGTCCACTTTGGAAACAGAAAGGGGCAAAAAGTCAGGTTCCAACTACCATGAAAGTGTAAAAGTAAAAATAATTGAAAAGTGATAAAAGTTAAAGCCAGGTACAAGTACAAGAGTAAGGATGTAAGTTCAAAAGAAAAATCTAAAGGATCTAGATGCAGACATGCAGCAGAGAATTTGAGGGCAGCTAAGTTATGTATTGACCATTTGTTTGAAAAGTCACAATAATTTAAGACCTCGTGGATTCAGCCTCTGCTTCAAAACTGGTCATTCATTTCCCAGGCATTTAAACCAACTATTGCACACCAGCAGTAGGGTTTGTCTAGTTTCCAGTGAGAAATATAGAACTGATCTTGAACAATTAACTTCAGAGTATGAAAGACTGAAGATCCCAGACACAGTGAGACCCCAAGGAGAAATCCTTGGTACATCTTGTTCAGTAGATTGGGCATGTTGATGAATCCCTTTTTCTGGGAATATTAGCCCAACAAATCTCCTAAGTTTGAGCTCATTAGTGGTTATTTTATACATATGTTTTCAATTTTTCTTAAAAAAGAACAGTAACATGTCCTGTTAGATCTCTGTGTAGATTTCCCAGCACTGTGGGGCTGTCATGCAAAAAGATATAAAATCCATTAGTAATGCTAGCTACATCTTCCTTGCTGACCTGCTCCTTGAGAACAATTAACAATTCTCCATTCCACTCTGGTTGTTTCCTCAGTCTCAAGTCTAACCCATGCATCTGAAACTTCAGATCTGGAATTTTCTTGTATGTGTGAGAGAAAAACATGTAAATTAGTGTGAAAATGATGGAACAGTAAAGTTTTTTACGTAGTTGTATTGGTTTCTGTGGAAAGGTGTCGTGGTTTGGCCTC
>VZSF01001379.1:0-11619 GCA_013398295.1 Chionis minor
CGGGGCTGGGGGGGGACACACACACCGGGCCCTCCCCGCACCCCCCGAGGGGCCTCTGGGACCCCGCGCCCGGGGCTCACCCCGGGTTCGAGGGGTGCGGGAGGGACCAGACCCCCCGAGCGCTTTTCCCCCTCTCTTTCCGTGGCGGGAGCTCGGTTTCACTGCTCTTCCCCGCTCTAAAACCCATTTTTGGGGTTCCCCGGCGCTCGCAGGGGGGCGGCTGGTGGGTGTCCCCGTCCGCTGGGAGCCCAGGCGGGGCGCCCCGGCCTCAGGCTTACGGAAGGAGAAGGTTCGGGTGCGTCCTTGGCATAAAGGGGCTCCGACTTCCTTAATTCTCCTTTCCCGAGCTTGGCAGGTACTTGGAATAACTGTAACTTGTGATAACGCCTTTTACACTGAAGTAGGTGTACAGTGGTTTTAGCTCTGAAGCTAAAATACAAGAATTTATATTAGCAATAACCAGTAAAAACCCATTCCAGAGCAGCTCAGCTGGTCTGCTAAATAGGCTTGATTGGGGTGATTGCTGTTAGGGGTGAAGTAACAATTAATTCCCAGTAAATGGGGAAAATGATGTATTTGAGTACACTAAGAAAGCACAAAAGATCCTCTGTGTCTCTAAGTATTCAGGCAAAAGACTTTCCTACCTGGAATGGTACCTTGTGGCTCCGTAGGAGTCTGGAGTGGCTCTGGTGGTGGCTCTCCCTGGTGGCGGCTGTTCCCAGAGCTCCAGGGTCAGAATTGTACGTGGAGAAGGTCAGGAAACGGCCATGCTGGGTTTCGGGTGGGATCCTGGTAGGAGAAGGTCTGTACCGCAGGCAGCGCCTGGATTTTTTTGAGGAGAAACTGCAGCATTCCGGCTCGCTCCTGTTGGATGGCGTGGTGCAGGGAGGGCTGGAAACTGCGCTGGGTGCTGCCGGGCTTTCTCCAGTGGGTCGGTCCTGGATTCTTGTGGAGTTGTGATGCCTCTTGCTTGGCGACTGCTTGAGAAATGGGCTGGTCCTTGCGATCCAGTAGCGCTGCAGGAAGCACCTTTTCCTGCTCTGGATCAGAGGTGGGAAGAATTGGCCGGGTGAGTGAGGTGCTTGTCGTGAGACCTTGCAGCAAGGCAAGAATTAAATGCTGGAAGTGGAGTTTGTGAAAGTGAATCCTCTCGCAAAGGGATTAGGGAACGGGAATGATGTTTAAATAAGTTATAGTGATAACCTGAAGGGGGGTGAAGAGTGGGGAGTGCGGGCAGCCTGTTGTGAGTGGGGACAGGCAGCCCTGCCGGCTGTAGGTCAAGGCAGCCTTCTCTATACTGCAGGGTGTCCGGTTGCCTGGAACACATTTGGCATTTACAGGATATTCCCATTACCAGTTTAGACCAGCAATGTATGCGGAGAGCTGTTCTGACGTGGTTTGAGGAGGCGAGTGTCCCTGCCGCTCCGGTGAGGTGTTGCACTCTGGCAGAGGGGGTGAAGCCGCGTCCCCCCAGCCCGAAGACACGACTGTAGTGGTGGCTGCAACTACTTGAGCAGGGGAGGGCACGAGGTCGGGCCAGGCGAGGTGCGTGCTGTGCTAGATGGGCCGGTGGCCTTCTCGAGGAATCTGTGGGGGATGAGGATCTCTGGGAACGGCGGTCCGTAGGGAAGCGCAACATGCTGTGCCTTCTGCGCTGCGTCCAGCGAGCCAGAATTACTCGCCTGACCTCCTCAGCGGTGGAAGCTTTGCTTGAGCGGAGCGAGTTCTGCTTTGTGCGAGTCCTTTGTAGTGATGCTGTCATGCCTTCACAAGGAACTGCTGACCAGCTTTCTAAAAATGGGAGCTAATAGTATCTTAACTTGAAATGTGCACCAGGCCAATGATACACACGGACTCGTGGTCTTGTGGAGGAGAGCAGTGAATACACTTTCTCGGGCTGCACAAGTAACTTGCTCCCTCTGGCAGTCATGTTTGCTGAGCCCAACTTTGGGCAGCAAAGCTGTAAACTATGACTGAAATATGCTGCTTAATGTGATTTGTCATAAAGGTGCGATAGGTGAGTAAAAGAGCCGTTTCTGCCCTGGCTTACGGTTGGCATCTGTGTCTTTTTTTCCTGGTCTGTGTTGCACAGAGCTTGGATTTGATGGTCCTCCCCATGCTGGCTGCTTTGGTAACGCTTTCTCTGTCGCAGGAACGATGCGGTTGTGATATCTGGAAGGAAGCTGGCCCGGCAGATCAGGCAGGAAGCCCGTCACGAGGTTGAGCAGTGGGTAGCGGCTGGGAACAAGAGGCCTCACCTCAGCGTTGTTCTTGTCGGTGAAAATCCAGCGAGTCACTCCTACGTACTGAACAAAACCAAAGCAGCTGCTGATGTGGGTACGTCTTGCCCTCTGCTCTGAAAAAGTGGAGCAAGTGATTGTATTATCTTGCTTTAGCTGGGAGCCCTCTGTGCCGGAGGCTGGGGGAAGCTTTTTTGGGATGCATCCATCTGGCAGCTTTTCACCTTGGCCGCGTGGCGGTCCATGTTCACCCCGCACTTGCTGTGCCTTTTTTGCAGCCAGAAGTGTTGTACTGGGATGTAGTTACCACAGCTCCCGTGTGCGGTTTGACTCCTTTGGGGCAACATCGAGCTCCGTAGTTTGGATCCAGGGTCTTCCTAAGGCCATATAGAGTAACAACAGGGCTCTGATGTGCCTTCTTTCCTCAGCCACCTGAGAGAAGTCATCCTCCAGCAGCCTTCCTACCCTCTGACTCCTTCCAGCCTTGCCAGCTGAAGTCCTGCTCCTGCAGAAAACGCGCTGAAAGGCGCTATGAGACAAACACTTTAATGTCTCCTTGCGTTCTGTGCTGTCATAGTTGTACTTGGAGCTGAGACTTTCAGGCTAAGATCCCCTTCTTGTTGTGTCAGGAGGGACCACAGGACGTGTGGTGGCACCTTCCTTGTAGCACGCTTTGGTTGGGTTTCTCCAAGGCCTCCCAGCACTTGGAGGGTCTCTGCTTTCCAATAGTCTTTCCCAGCTCATTAGGTGGGCACTAATGGCCCTTACCCAGAACGGGGAAGACTCAGGAAGGTCTCCAGCTGTGGAAGGTGGCCGTTGTTAGACAGAGCATACAACCCTTGGGGCGTGTGTGCCTGTCGGATTTGGCAGAGCAATGGAACACGGCAGCTTAAATCCATGTGAATTAAAGTTTTCTCTCCCACTTGCGCACACATGGCTTTCTAATGCAGCCCTTCCGATGATCCTGCAGGAATCAGCAGCGAGACTATCCTCAGGCCGGCTTCTATTACCGAAGAGGAGCTGCTGGATTTGATCAGCAAACTCAACAATGATGCCAGCGTGGACGGCTTGTTAGTACAGCTTCCTCTACCTGGTGAGTAGCTACACTTCCACCTGTCTTGTTTCTACATGAAGCTTTTAAGGAGCAGCACAGGGGCTGCCCTGTGACATGAGGGGTGGCACCCTGCCATGATGCAGCTACTCCATCGCAGCTGCCTGTAGGAGTTAAGTTGCTGGGGAGGGCGGTGTCACAGAAATCTATTCCTGGGTGGAGAGTATCAGCTTCCAGGGCCAGAAGTTTGAACTTGCTTGTGACACTGAGGCTGCCTAAAAATACCCCCCCAGCATTAGTGACGCTGTAGTTCCAAAGCGGTTCCAGTGCCCTTCTGCCGGGAGCTGTTAGCCTTGAGTGTGCTGGGAGTCTCCAGTAGCTTCAAGCTTCCAAACTCTGGAAGGGCTGGTGCAGCAGGTCAGGGCTCTGGCTGACTGCAAAGCGCACTGTGTTTTGGTTTTTTGGCCGATTCCTAGGGTTAAAGCTTGTTCTTCTCTTCCAGAACATATTGATGAGCGCAAGATTTGCAACGCAGTGACTCCAGACAAAGACGTTGATGGCTTTCATGTGATAAATGTGGGGCGCATGTGCCTGGACCAGTACTCCATGCTGCCGGCTACCCCGTGGGGGGTGTGGGAGATCATTAAGAGAACTGGTAAGCTGCTGCTGCGGCATTTGGCTGCTGTCTGACTTACCTCCAGCTTGTCTTTTCCCTAAGACTCCACCTCGTCCTCCGCAGGCATCCCAACGCTGGGGAAGAACGTGGTGGTGGCCGGCAGGTCGAAGAACGTGGGCATGCCCATCGCCATGCTGCTGCACACGGACGGCAGGCACGAGCGCCCCGGAGGTAGGAGCTCCGTGGCCTCAGAGCCTGCGTGCCGGGCAGCTGGGGAAGGAAGCCCTCAGCCTGTCACATCGTCCTCTTCAGGCTCCAGAGCCAGTCCCAGCAGCGCTGTAGGGGCTGTGGCCCACCACATGGGCTGTGGTCAAGGCTGAGGCGTTAACTGTGCACGTAGTCAGGCCTGTAACGCTTGGGAGCCTTCTTCAGCCAGTCCTCATCCTCTTCTGCACCAAATCCCTCCCTCTGACTCTGTAGGCTGTTCCCTGGGGTTTGTCATCGGGCTCTGATGTGCCTGATAAATACACGGGTGTCCCTGAAAGCGAAAACTTACAGAAGCGGCTGGGTTTGGGTAGGATGTGTGAATTCAAAAGCTCTCTGTAACCGCTCCTGCAGGTGATGCCACAGTCACGATATCCCACCGCTACACTCCCAAGGAGCAGCTGAAGCAACACACGATCCGTGCTGATATCGTGGTAGCAGCAGCAGGTAAGACCTGGCTCTCACAAGGTGCGCAGAGGGCGCAGCTTGCGGGGTGCTTCCGCCGGGAACCCTCGCTTGCAGGAGACGGTCCTGTTGGTGCCGAATGTCCTGGGCCCTGGCAGCGTAGGAGAGTGTGGCGCTGTCGGCAGCTGCTTTAGGCGAGGGCTGGGACAGCGTGTGAGGGGCTGTGTAAGCCCAGTTTATCCTGTGATTAAGCCCAGGAGCAGCCGCATGCTTGATGTTAACTAGCAGAGCTGTTTGTAGCTCTGCCTTTGAAATGTAAAATAACATCTGGCAGGAGGGCTTGGCTTGGCATGCCAGTGAGCGCCTCCTCCAGCGCCTCATCAGATCTAGAGAACAGCTACAGGCGGGCTCTGTTACACATCATTTATGTGGGGAGGAGGGGAAAAAAAATACCAATATAGTATCTGCTTACCCAGAGACAGTCAAAATGCTGAGGGACAGCTGCGATGCCATCTTCGGAGCACAGGGAATCGCTCGGAGGTGTGCTCTTCTCCAGGCTGTACCCTTGGTGCGCAGGGAGCCCGTCAGCAGAGGAGCTGAGCGGATTTGGGGTGTCTGTCTGGCAGCGGATGCTGGGTGTGAGCCTGTGGGGAGGGAGGGGAGAGAACGAGGTGGTATCTGGCAGAACCAGACAAACACACCACGCCCCGAGAGGGCGGCTTTGCCCTGAGCCGCTGCTCCCCACCCCTGTCACACGGGAGGGGGTTTCGCAGCCCCTGGGTGAAGCTGGCGCCTCTGCCAAGCTGGGGCCCGGTGGTGTCGGACACTGCTCCAGCTTGCTGACTTGGCGCGGGTGCCAAACCCTTGCTGGGGGGAGCAGGGGGCTGCTGGGCAGCATGGTGAGCGTGTGGCTGTTTCCTCCTGGCAGGCATACCCAACCTCATCACGGCCGATATGATCAAAGAAGGCGCTGCGGTGATTGATGTGGGGATAACCAGGGTGCAGGATCCTGTCACTGCCAAATCGAGGCTGGTTGGGGATGTGGATTTTGAAGGTAGGAAAGGTTTTGCACCTGGTTCCTTCAGCCTGAAACACCTGGGGGCTGCAAAGGGGAGGAGAAGGTCCTGGTTCATGCTATGGAGCAGATGCAGGTGGACATGTGTGTTCTCTAGTGTGTTCTCTGCACCATGCAAGGGTGCAGCCTTCCTGTAATATCACAGAGCCACCCAGGTTGGGAGAGACATTTAAGATCGAGTCCAGCCATAAACCCAGCACTGCCCAGCCCAGCACTAACCCGTGTCCCTCAGCTCCACGTCTGCCCNTCCCACTGTCCACCAACACCCCCAGCTCCTTTCCCATGAGGCAGCTTTCCAGCTGCTCTGCCCCGAGCCTGGAGTGTCTGTGGGGCTGGTGTGACCCAAGGGCAGGACCTGGCATTTGGCCTGGTTGAACCTCACACCATTGGCCTCATCCCATGGATCCAGCCTGTCCAGGTCCCTCTGCAGAGCCTTCCTGCCCTCCAGCAGATCAACACTCCCACTTAATTTGGTGTCATCTGCAAAGGTACCAAGGGTGCGCTCCATCCCCATGTCCAGACCACCAATAAAGACATTAAACAAAGCTGGTCCCAGAACCGAGCCCTGAGGAACAGTGCTCGAGACCTGCTGCCAAGGAGAGGCCTGTCTGGGGCCCTGGGCAATGGCAGATTGTACCATGGTCTTCTCATGTGTGGCTAAGCTGAATTTTGTTTGTTTTTTGCTATTTCAATGGTGTTTGTGTGTGGTNCTTCCTGCCCTCCAGCAGATCAACACTCCCACTTAATTTGGTGTCATCTGCAAAGGTACCAAGGGTGCGCTCCATCCCCATGTCCAGACCACCAATAAAGACATTAAACAAAGCTGGTCCCAGAACCGAGCCCTGAGGAACAGTGCTCGAGACCTGCTGCCAAGGAGAGGCCTGTCTGGGGCCCTGGGCAATGGCAGATTGTACCATGGTCTTCTCATGTGTGGCTAAGCTGAATTTTGTTTGTTTTTTGCTATTTCAATGGTGTTTGTGTGTGGTGTTTTTTTTTTTTAAAAAGCCTTTTTTTTTTTCACACGAAAGAATAAGGGGCCAGGGGCTGTTGGTGTCTACGCTGGGCACCCAGGAGCCTTCCTAGACTGTTGTCAAGTGTACAGTGTGGGGTAGTGCTAATTAAAGCATAAAAAGGTGGGGGGGGGGGAACCCCAAACCTCCAGCCTGCCCTGAGAAAGCTGTGTGCTGTGAGGCAGAGGAGTCTCGGCCCGAACCTGAGCACTGAGGTCACTGTGCCTCCTCTCCAGCTCAAAAGGAGGAGGAATAAATGGGAGCTGACCTTACTCCTGGCTGGGACGGGACCGTGAGCCCTGCGCCTCCGGGTGGCCGGCGACAGACACTGGAACCTTCCCCTGGAAAAAAGGGAGAGGGTGAATGTTCAGACCAACAGTGCTTTAATGTGGCCACCCTGAAGAGCACCCGTGAAGCCCCCATTCTAGTTTTGGACTTGACATTTCTGTGCTCTAAATCCAGCTGTTAGACTTTGCTTTTTTCCCCAGCTCGGACTTTGCAGATGAGCTTGCTCAGGGGCAGGGATGGACTATGGCGGGCTCTCCCCTGCCCTGGAAAATGGAGGGAAAAACTCCACTTTGAGAAACCACTGCTCCCAGCTGGCGATTTCAAAGGAATTGGAGCAGTTGGAGCTTCCCACTGGCCAGCCAGCTCGGTAAGTGTCGCCGCTCCCGACTTGCCTGCTAAGCTCTGGTTTCTCCTCCTGCAGGGGTGAAGAAGAAAGCCAGCTTCATCACTCCGGTCCCCGGGGGCGTTGGGCCCATGACGGTGGCCATGCTGATGAAGAACACCATCATTGCCGCCAAGAAGCTGCTGAAACCCAAAGAGCTGGAAGCATTAACAGCTTAACGCGCGGACTCTCTTTAGCACTGAAAACAACATTCCAAACTGACTCCCGAACAGGCCGATAGAAAATGCAATATTTTTATTTATTCTACTGGAAGTGGAATTTCCGATTCTGAGGTCGTAGGTATTTATTGGAAGCTGAAGCGTGTGCGCGCTAGGCGTACGAAGGTGTGAGCATCTACACTCCTGCCTTACTCCTGCTAGCAAAGCTGCCTTACGTTGAGCTAGCTCTCCTAGGAAGCCGGGCCCCAGGGTGTGCAGCTTTCCCGGGAGCTCGGTGCGGCGTTAGCGATCCCGTGGGAGGCAGAGCAGCCGCTCCGCGGTGCAGAAGCAACAGCCTGTGTGGTTCTGTTGCCACAGGGGCTCAGCCCGCCCATGGTTGACTTGGGCTGAAGCCTTCTACTCAATGCTGGATGTTTAGTTTGAGTTAAGCTCTTTTTTTTTTTTTTTTGTAGAAATTTNTTTTTTTTTTTTTTTTGGTAGAAATTCTTACTTGAAGAAGTTGGGGGGCAGCCACATGTCTGTCCTCGGCCTGGGCAGCGGCAGATTTGTTGTGCCATGTTCTCCTAGTGGGTTGCTAAGCTGGGTGGGTTTTTTTTTTTTTGCTATTTGGATGGTGACTTTTTTTAAAAAGCCTTTTTTTCTAACCAAAGAACAAGGGGGCGGGGGCTGTTGGTGTCTCCGCCGGACACCCAGGAGCCTTCCTGGACTGTTGTAAAGTGTAGAGGTAGGTAGTGAATATTGCGGCTGACGCTAAATAAAGTGTGAGAAGGAAAAAAAGAAACCTAGTCCTAGCAGTGTCCTAGAACAATTCCTGAGCAAGTTTTTTCCCTTCCCCAGGAAAGGGAGAGCTGCCCCCAGCAGTAGTTTTTATTCGAGCGGTTGCGCTGTGGCCCCGCGGAGCAGGGTGAGGGCTGGCTTCCTCCCTGGATTTAGGGAAGAGGCGACAGCCAACAGCTTGGTTTGAGGTAAAACACAGTGATTTTACTTTCCAGCTACACCTCTCCTAGCTGAGCAGGTCTCTTCCTTTCATCCCTGAACCAAACCTGTTCACCTTCCCCACTCCATCCAGGTGACAATACAAACTTGGTCCTCTAATGAGTTCCTCTGCAAGCTCTAATTAGCTGCTGAATATCAACCTTACCTGAGGTCGTGATGCCTTGGGCAGCACGGAAAATCTTCCACGTGGTGTTACCTGTGGGCAGCAAGGGAAGTCTTGGACTCCTTCCTCTTCGCAGATTCCCTGGAAAGACTGATTCCCTCCTTTCCTGGGAGCAGGAAAGGGCTGTTGTGCTGCTGAAGGGCTGTTGCTGGAGGCAGAGGTGGCACCAGCCCCATGTTCCCGGCTCCCTCCCGGAGGGGAGAGGGTGCCTAAAGTCCTGATAAATGTGCGGGAAGGAAAACCGAGGTTCAAGGACTCTGGACCAGAAACACACCGAGAGCCGAGAGTTGTTGGAAGGTTTATTGGGTTGTGTCACCGATAAATACAAAACGGCTAAAGTGGTGCTGTAACGGAGGTGGCAAATCTGTTTCCATATACAAAAAAAAGAAAAGTATAAACCATGTGTGAACTTTGCAAAAGAGGCAAATTTAGTCAAAACAAGCTGGTTGCTAGAGTGGCTTCAGCTCTGCCCTAGGAAACTTCTACCAGAGTCCACAAAGCCTTTCCAGGAGCGTTGAGGAGAGCTGATGGACTGGAGAAAGAAAATTAACCTGCTCGATTAAAATTGTAAGCCTAACGAGCGTGGTATGGCCCCGCCTCGGCTACCGTGGGGCAGACGGGTACAAAGTGCTACGAGAGGGACGCCAGGCGTCCCCCTGGGGACAGTTCTTCGCGTTAACGACAAGCTACGTGGCGCTGGCTGAAGCGGTGATGGGAATAACACGGCATTACGAATCTCACCGCCTTTTCCCCGGGAGGTGGACTCGAAGCAGAGAAAACAAACCAAAAAAAAAACCACCACCACCCCAAAACAAAAAAAAAACAACCCCAAAACCTCGCTATAAATAGGAAATTGCCTTCAAGTTTTTGTTGGACTCAACTATTTACAGAGAACTGGGCTCTGGCCCATGCAAAGGTTCAGACCAGTTGCAAGAGTCAACTGGTGTCCCAGAAATGCCCCCTCATGCGGCCGGTATAAATATCAGGTTGGCTGTTTCTGCCCAGGGGAAGGGGTTGGGGTTCTGTGAGGCTTGAAATAGAGTGAAAAAAGGAATCCATGGAGCAAAAATGAATAAAAGAAGCGGGTTTGAGAGGGTTGCTTCAGGCTGCTGTTTCTAAACCGCAGCTGGGCTTAACCCAGGGGAGGAAAAAAAACCCAAAAACCCCTGCAAAAGCCTCGGCGCTGCCAGTACAGAGGGGTGGTGGGAGCGGGGCCGATCCAACCCAAGCCTGGGGCCGGCGCTGGCTCCTCACTCACTCCCTTCCCTTCCTTTCCCAGGGGACCCAAAGGCAGTGGGGGGGTGGAAGAGGCCGTTGTGGAGCCGAAATGCCGGTGGACAGGGAGCTGCTGGATGCCAGCCCAAAAGCAGGGACGCGGTGGGGAACGCGCTTGCTCTCCCCTCCCCATTCCGAGCCCGTTGCTATTAAACCCCCCCCGTGAATAACCAGGATTGAGGAGCTGAGCTGGCTCCTCCGTTGGGATAATGGCTCAGGCTCCCATCCGGAGGGAGAGACGGGGCCAGGGGTGGCCCTGGGAGTGCCGCGGATGGGGACGGGTGACCAACGGCTCTAGCTGCAGCAACTGTTCCCCGTTTCCCAGTAGAAACCATTCCCCATCCCCTGCTGTCCTGGTTTGAGTGACTCAGGACTAGTTTCTCTTCTAACGTTTGGGAAAACTGCACTTTTAGGAGACTCCGGTGTCTGAATTGGTGAAAATATTTACTTTATAGCCAGCTCTGGTGTGGGGGTTTCAAGGGACTGGCGTTTCCGAGCTCACCGGCTGCAGGAATGAGGAGCAGCGAGACCCGGGCACTCGCCCCAGGCTGCCAACAGGATTATTCCATACCGGGAATGGCACACTCCATGGAAATTAGAGAGTTTGCTGCAAAGTGTGCTCTCTCTCTCTCTCTCTCCCCCTTGATAGCAGCAGTCCAGAGGACTTCTCTCCCTGGTGCCGGAGCCCTGAGCCCTTCCCTTCCTCCCAAAGCGCTCCCAGTGTCCGACATTTGCTGTCCCCTACTGGGAGCACATGACTTCCTATGGATGGAACGGGCCAAGTATAATCCTTGGGTATTTTATATTGCTATCGGGATCAATAGTAATTCTTTAGTCTTATTAGTGTTAATTATCTGGTCTTATCCTATTAAATCTGCTTATATTTCAACCCCTGGGTTTCCTTGTTTTCTTCCCGATACCCCTAGCCGGGCGGGAAGGGGCCACTGATGGAATCATTACCTAAATGACAAGAAATTGTTGTGGGTTTCTCAAACCGTAACGCCTGCGGACACCGAGGTCCCATTCCCTGCTCTCCTCTTCCACCGCAGCCCGGCTGCTGGTGCCCTTAAACCAGGGCTGATCTTCCTCCTTTCCTTCCCTTCCCCGGGACATCGCTCCGGGTCCCCGGCTCCCTCCTGCATCCCCTCCGCCGTGCCTGGGATGCCGTGCCGCAATTCCAATGGGATTCCCCGTTGCCAGGGGCGAAGGGGTGGGCTCGGACCAACACCCTCAGACGAAGCCCCGCGGCACCATCCCCTTGGTGAAACAAGATTCCCCAAGAGCCACGATTCTCCCCATTTCGGGGAGCGGGGATGTGCCCCCTTCCTGCCCAGTCGTGCAAACCTCCTCCCCGCCCCAAAAATCCCCCTCAAAACCATCATCCCAGCCCCGTCCCCTTCCCCATCGGCAGCCCGGTTGCTCCCACATCACCTTCAGCTTCTCCAGCCCAGCACTCCAGGGCGAGTGGAGGCTAAAATCGCCAATTCTGCTTTTTCAATCCCGTTTCGCCGCCAGCGGCGACGCCTTCACCCGGCAGAAAGGGAGAAAATTCAACAACGCGTTTAACTCGTGATGCTAAAAACTACCGGAGCAACGGACCCCTAGGGCCACTGGCCTCCTCCGTCTCACATAGAAAAATAAGCCCAATTTGCTTTATATATATATATGAATATAT
>VZSF01001380.1:0-25874 GCA_013398295.1 Chionis minor
CAGGACCTGCCTTTCATGAGCCTGTGTTGGCTGGACCTGATACCCTGGTTGTCTTTCACATGCCGTGTGAGTGCACTCAGGGTGAATTGTTCCATAATCTTTCCTGGTACTGAGGTCAGGCTGACAGGTCTGTAGTTGCCTGGATCCTCCTTCTTGTAGATGGGTATCACACTGGCAAGCCTCCAGTTGTCTGGGGCCTACCCCATTGACCTAGACTGCTGACAAATGATGGAGAGTGGCTTGGCAAGCTCCTCCGCCAGCTCCCTCAGCACTCTCAGGTAGATCCCATCCAGCCCCATAGACTTGTGACTATTCAGTTCATGTAGCAGGTCACCAACTGCTTCCTCCTGGATTATGGGGGGTTTATTCTGTTCTCCATGTCTGCCTCTCAGCTCAGGGAGGTCAAAACCCTGAGTACAACTGGTCTTGCTATTGAAGACTGAGGAGAAGGCGGCATTAAGTACCTCAGCCTTCTCCTCATCCTTGCTGACAATCTTCCTCTCTGCATCCAGTAAATGGTGGAGATTCTCCCTGGCTCTCTTTTTGTTGTTAATGTATTTGTAAAAACCTTTTTTATTATCTTTTACAACAGTGGCCAGATTAAGGTCTAGCTGTTCTTTTGCCTTTCTAGTGTTCTTTCTACATGACCTTACTAGGTCCCTATACTCTTCCTGAGTTGCCTGCGCCTGCTTCCAAAGGTGGTAAACTCTCCTTTTTTCCCTGAGTCCCAGCAGACGCTACCTGTTTGGCCAGGCCGGTTGTCTTCCCCACCGGTTCGTCTTACAGCACATGGGGACAGCCTGCTCCTGTTCCTCCAAGACAATTTTCTTGAAGAGTGTCCAACCTTCCTGGACCCCTTTGCCCTTCAGAACTGCCTCACAAGGAACACTCCTAACGAGTGCCCTGAACAGGCTCAAGTCTGCTTTCTGGAAGTTCATGCTAGTGGTTTTGCTGACCCCTCTCCTTACTTCTCCAAGAATTGAGAACTCTATCATTTCATGGTTACTAAGCCCAAGACAGCCTCCAACCACCACATCACTCACCAGATTTTCTCTGTTAGTGAGCAGCAGGTCTAGAAAGGCACCTCCTAGTAGGCTCACTTACCAGTTGTGTCAGGAAGTTATCTTCCGCACACTCCAGGAATCTCCTAGACTATTTCTTCTCTGCTGTGTTGTATTTCCAGCAGATGTCTGGTAAGTCTCACACTAGGACAAGGGCTGCGGATTGCGAGACTTGTGTCAGCCATCTGCAGAATGCCTTGCCTGTCCCTTCATCCTGATTGGGTGGTTGATAACAGACTCCCAGCAGGATATCTGCCTTGTTGGCCTTCCCCCTCATCCTTACCCATAAGAACTCAGCTTTGCCTTCACAGTCACTGAGCTCCATATAATCAAAACACTCCCTAACATGAAAACTAAACCATCCAATTTCTGTCAAAGTGTTCTGTTTATTCTTTTTTCATACCACTGGGACAGGATTCAGCTGCAGATTCATATTCTTAAATTGAAGTGTATAAATGTAGGTGTCCAAGGGTCTGCAAATATAAATCTATTTAGCTAGCTTTGATTTATTCTTGTATTTGGACAGCTGTACAGCTCTCCATGGTACAATTCAGTTGCTGAAACAGAGGCACACACAGTCAATTTAGAAAACTTAAATAATTATATTACTCCCGGCCTTCAGCTTTTCATCCAAAAGTGTTGACTACCCCCGGTCTTATGTGGATATATATCTCTTAGGCTCATGTGGATATTTCAGATGTCTTAGCACAGCAGAAATAACATGCACTGCTGCAGGTAAAAGCTGACTCAAATCTCCAAGTTTTGCTGATTGATTTGTCTGGCTCACCATTGACCATGGTGGGATCATAGAAACTTAGCAGAGACATGGATATCTAAATTTTAATATCTGGGTAAAACTTTGAGGGCTGAAAAGCTACTGCACTGCAAGGGCCCTGAATACATCTCCTCACTCATGAATGTTTGCTGGCCTGAGCTCAGGGCCTGCTTGGAAGGAACCTAGCTGGTGAATGGGGAAAATTATTGTGAAGGAAGTGGTCTTGGTAGGGTCTGACAGTCTTGCCTCCCAAATGCAGCTCTCCTGCTGGGACTGGCCTGACCTCCAGCCTTTTCTGTGTCACAGGCAGGCCCTGATCTACAGGATCATAGAATCACAGAATCATAGGATGGTTTAGGTTGGAAGTGACCTTAAAGATCATCTACTTCCAGCACACCTGTGATGGGCAGGGACACCTTCTGCTAGACCAGATTGCTCAAAGCCTCATCCAATCTGGCCTTGAACACTTCCAGGGATGGGACCTCCACAGCTTCTCTGGGCAATCTGTTCCAGTGCCTCACCACCCTCACTGACTGTCTTGTAGTTCCCAGGGTCTTACTTTTTTCCCTTTTCAAAAATGGGGGTTATGTTTCTGCTTTTCCAGTCAGTGGGAACTTCACTAGTCTGCCACAACTTCTCAAATATGATGGATAGTGGCTTAGCAACTTCACCTGCCAGTTCCCTCAGAACCCTCTGATCTATCTCATCAGGTCCCATGGACTTACGCGTATTCAGGTTCCTCAGATGGCCTTGAACCTGATATTCTCTTACACTGGGCGGTTCTTCATTCTCCCAGTCACTACCTTTGCCTTCTGCGACTTGGGTAGTATGGCATAGCACTTGCCAGTGAAGACTGAGGCAAAAAAGTGGTTGAGTACCTCAGCCTTCTCCATATGCTGTGTGGCCAGGCCTATTGTTTCCTTCTGGAGAGGGCCCACATTTTCTCTAGTCTTCCTTTTATCACGGACGTACCTACAGAAGCTTTTCTTGTTGCCCTTGATGTCCCTGGCCAGATTTAATTTTATCAGGGCTTTAGTTTTCCTAACCTGATCCCTGTCTGCTTGGACAATTTCTCTGTATTTCTCCCAGTCTAACTGTCCTTGCTTCCAATCTCTGTAGGCCTCCTTTTTGTGTTTGAAGATGTCCTCAGCTTGGCCTCATCCCCAGGGAAGTCCACAATGCCAGAGGCTGGGTCTGTGCTAGTGCTCCCTGGCTGCCCTGTTCCTTGGCTGAAGCAGTGGAACAGATCCTGGCTACCAGGCCATGACCTGATGGCCCCTGAGGAGCCCCTGATGTCCACAGGGATCCACATGCTGCACCTTCACATTTATATTAGCAGTTAGCCATATGCATGGTTGTCCAACTCACTGCTGGAAAATGGGTAGAAACTCACATTACTAAGTTTCTGTAATTCTTGCCTCTGTTCTGTCAGAGGTGTTCAAAAATTACCCCAGTCAACAGAAAAACTCTGTGCCAGCAAGGATCGTGTAGGATTTAAATTAAAAAGGATTTAAAAGTTAGCAGTAAAACAAAGGAGCCACTGAGGATATTTGGAAGGAGCAAGTGTAGTAACTGAGTCCTTAGAAGGAAAATTGCAATGTCTGGGAAATAGAACCAAATTATCTCCACAGTGCAACTATTCTTTCATTTCCACTGATGAGGACTAGGTAATAAAAACATACCTAAGTGTAAAACCTCCACTTGTGTACTGGTAAGAATTTGTGAGACCTATGACATACAACTCGTTGGAGAGATGGAAAACCAAATACAGTTGTTGTGGAAGTTGCCTGCCTGGGGAATTTCTGGGAAAGGCATAGAGAGCCTGTGGTTGTTGGCATCATCCAAAGTCATGGTAAATAAGTCTTCTAGTGATGGGAAAACTAGATTACTTGAGAGGATGGCTGCTGTATAGGATGAGTGAATGGAATGCTATGCAAAGACGGAACAGGCAGCTGGATACTTCTCATAGCTGAGAGGACTCTCTTGATCAACCATCTTATTACAATGAAAATTAGTACCATATCTTCTCAGGGGTGAAGGAAGAACATGGCTCAGTATCTGAGAGATTCAAACTGATTTACCAAAGACAATCATAAGGATGTGTAAAACTAGAATTTGTCTTTTTAGGAAAATGAACATCCTTATCTGTCAGAATGACACACCTTAAGAAATGTGCTGTTTGTCTTCTAATATTCAGAATCCTGAATATTAATATTATAGACTGATGAGAATTTCCTGACCTTCTGACTGAAATATAATGACAGTTGCATAGTATCACTTTAATTAATAATACTGCCATATAGGATTTTAAGAATATTAGGAGAATTACACTATTGGTTCGTGAGTGAGAGCTCAAGAGATGAAATTTGAGTGCGCATTCTCTAAAATCCTCACATCTGAGAGTAAGGGGATGAGTTACCCTTGAGACAAATGTTCCACAATAGATGAACTCTCAAAGAAGCATATATATTGTGTGGACATTTAGGTTTTGGAATTTTGAACATCTTTGGACTTGCAAGTACATAGGAAAACAGAATAAATCTCAAGTGCATTTTGAAAATGAAATAGATGAAGTAAAATAAGTAAAATTCAAATTCAAGGAGAGTATAGAGTATAGTAACTAAGAAGGTTTAATGAGCCATAGAAATTAAAAAAAAAAAAACAAAGATAATGGGGAAAAGAAGGAGGAATAAAAACTGTCTCCATAGTCTTGAGAAACTCATGCTTGCTGGGCTTAATGAAAGCCCATTTTTTTGTTTTGTTAGATAGATGAAGGCGGGGGGGGGGGTTTTGTTTTGGGGATTTTTTAGCTAATGTCTCAAGTCAAGTACAGCCTTGGAAATATTAAATCCCCTCCCCACTACCCTCTAAAAAATATTACAGGAGGAAAGTCCAGAACAAAAAGACAGGCAGGTCTAGGAAACACAACTGTTCCAGGTTGTGTATTACGTGTAAAAGAAATCTGAAATAAAAATCCCCAAATACTAAAAAGACAACTTAAAAATGGAAGAGGAGTTTACTGAAAGTACTTGGATAGGACAAGAAATAATGACCTTAAGATGGACAGCATTTCTGCACAGTGCTTTCAGAAGTTTAAACATGTCCTAGTTAAACACTGGAATAGATCTTATAAATTATTCTATGTAGAAAGTGATCTAGACTCTGCATTCTCTTTTGGCAACATTTGTCTAGCATTGCTTGTGAATAGTATATTTCACTGTAGGGTTGGGAGTAGACGTGCTGACCTCTTCAAGTCTTTCACAGACTTGTTTTTTATGATATCTTAGAGGTAATCCCTGAAGCAACTCACCTACTTCTCTTTTTTACACCTTTCTTAAAAATGCATAGTTTAAAAACATATTCTTGTGCTTGATCTAATCAGCTTCTCTCTTTTTCTACCTGAGACAAATTCATGTGTTTAGTTTTAGGTTTTCCATAAACTGCTACACATAAAATATTAATCTCAAAGCAAGAAAGTTGTTACTCTGAACATTACATACTGTTTCAGCAAGGTGATTAGTTACTGTAATTAAAAAGGTTAATTGTTCAACATTTAAAATATTACTGTGCTAGCATTCTTTTCTGAATTCAATGTAGAAAACTATTATTGAAAACAGAACATAGAATCTTATATTTGTTGTTTTGCCCATTTCCAGTCTTTCAGTTTACTTAATGGATGTTTTTCTGCAGGTGGTGGATGGATGTATGTGTGCTGAAGTAATTTTTTAAATCCACAGAATTCTGTTGAATTCAATGGCATAATGGCATAATATGGATTTAAATTATCTGAATATCTGAATTACTATTTTCCTTCTTTTTTTTTTCTTTTTTTTTTTTCCCCCCCATAACAGGTATTTTGTGACACACTGTCACCAGGATAACCAAATTCTGTAAAATTAAAATTCATAAATTGTTCCTGAGGGAAAAGAAATCTAGTAAGGGAAAACCCTAGCAAAGAGGTAGAGATGGATCAAGGGTTTCTGCTGCTGTTAATGATTTACAAAATCCTTTTTTTTCTAATGGATCTTTGTTGTTAGTTTGCCTTTCAAGTGGACCCCACACAGACACTCCAAATTTTCCTCAGGAAAAATGGAATTAAGTCTTGATCTGCAAGCAGGGCAAGAGTGAAAAAGAAAACTTATTCAGGGAAGCTGCATGGAAACACTTATGGAAAAATTCTTTAAAAGAAAAAAAAATCTGCTAAGAAAAAAATAGACTAGTAAAGAGGACATTAATTGCCATTTCTCCTTTATGAAAGGAGAAGTTAAATTTCAATTGGCTTCATATGGATGGTCTTTAAAACAAAACAAAAACTTGAACACATTTTCCTATATTTGGATACAACATTAGAACATATATACTTTTTAAGAGCAAACCTCAGCATCAGAATCAGAGTATTTCTGTTAAATAATGAAGAAGGAACAACACAAGGGAATTAGCACTGCAGTAGAAATGGAATGAAAGCAAATTATTCTCTAGATAATAAAGAAAAGAGAAAAATATAAGTGCATTTCAAGACTATAGATTTACTGCCTTTTATAGCTGCTGCGGAAATATTATGTGATTAAATTAATATGAAAACCCACTTGCTTCTCATTACAGAAACAACTCCAAAAGAAAGCTACATGTGAATTCTTTAAACTTACAAAAGTCAACACTGGACAGTATAGAGACTCACTTCTAACTGCTATTTTAAAGTATATGTTGTTTTCAATACTTTTGTGGATATTTTTCTTTATATTGAAGAATAGCTCTCTAAATGAAGGCAGCGAATACATTTAAAAAGCTAATACACTAGGGAGTTATGACACAGAAAAATCTTAAAGTCTGAAAATAACAGCAGCTGTGTTTTACCTAAAAACATTAGTATAGAATAGAATAGTATAGAATAAATTCTATACCAATGTTTTTATTTACTTTAATTAATTGAACAGTAACACATAGCACTAGCTAACACTAAAGAAACACACACTTTCTCCTCCTCTACACTGACTTGTAAAATACATTTAGCAGAAAGATTAAAAAGTAAATGTCTCAAGTATTTCTGTGCAGTAGAAATGCCTCTGTATTTCAGGAGTGATTGGATGACCAATGCAAAGCTCCAGAGCAAAATGCTGACCTTTTGAATTTAGAAATAAAACTAAAGCTAAGCAACTTGTCTTTCCTGAAAAATAGCTGTATCTGGTGTACAACATAAGGTAATTTCAGTGTATTTTTGGAAGGGTCTGACCTGAGAAAATGTATTGCTCATTCTGCCCACTATATCAGCTTAATGTGTCCTCATTGTTATGTCTTTTCTCTTACATGAGACGCACTATTTGTGTATAGAGGTATTTTCTTGCTGTGGGATTGTGCTATCCTTGTAGTAAAAAGTACAACAATATAAACTATGAAATGTGCGTAATCATATTCAGAATTGTTTACTCATTTTTAGTTATTTAGTATCTAGATAATGAGATAATTATCTAAACATCAAAAAACAATTGATGATGTAACTTGAGAAGGGGTGCCCGCTGAAAAATCAAGTCTGGACAGCTGTTACACTATTTAATACTATATGATTGCTACTCATAAAGCAGTATTAAGGACAGTTCCAGAAGTAAATGGGACGTTCCTGACACCAACAACTTGACATAATTGCATCACAGTATCAAATGATAATTCAGGCTGGAAGGGACCTTGGAAAGTCCTGCTCAAAGCAGGATCACCTCTGAGGTCAGTGAAGGTTGCTCAGGGCTTTGTCCAGTTGGGTCTTCAAAACCTCCAAGAATGGAGGTGGCACAATCTCTCTGAGCAACTTAATCCACCACCTGACTGTTCTTATGGAGAAAAAAGGTTTTGTGCTATCTGAACAACTTTTGTTTCAAGTTTCCTCCTTTACCTCTCTTTCTTCTGCCACACACTGTTGGGAAGAACCTAGCTCTGTCTCCTTTCTGACCTTCCCCTAAGCACTGGGGCCTGCTGTTATGTTCATCACAGCCATCTCTTCAGGATGAACAATCCCTGTTCTCTCCTCACAGAGTAAGTGGACCAGCTCCAACCATCCTGGTAGGCTTCCATAGAACTTTCTCCAATTTATCTAACTTCTTTTGTTGGGGGGCTGTGTGTGTAAATGTAAACAGGTGCATTATCTATATGTGGTTTCATAATAGTTGACTAGAGGTGGGTAATTAATCCCCTTGACCTTCTGACCATGTTCCTGTTCATACAGCCCCATATGCTGCTTATTGTCTTTTTTACCAGGGTGCCTTGCTGGCTCACATTCAACTAGCTGTCCTCCAGGGCCCCCAAAGCCTTCTCCCCAGAAGTGCTACTCTCTAGCCCATCAGTCACCAGTCTATACCGTTACCAAAGCATTTTTCTTTCCAGAGGATGGACTTTTTATTTGTCCTTGTAGAATTTCAGGCGGTTCTGTCAACACATTTCTCCACACAGAGAATGTTAGTACTGACCTTTAGTGTACTTACTGGTCCCTCCCAATTTGGTGTCATACGCAAATTCAACGAGAGTACATTTCATCACCTCCTTTGTGTCATTGATAAAGATGTTAAACGGGACATGTTCCCATACAGAATTCTGTGGTACTTGTTATCAACATCCAACCCATTAACCACCATCCTCTGAGCCCAGTCATCTGACTGGTTTTTCACCTGTCGATTTTTACACCCATCCAGACCAGAAAGGTCACAACTTCTGTACAAGAATGTTATTTGACATAATGTCAAGTTCTTGCTAAAGCAGAGATAAATTGCATCCATGGCTCTCCTTTCATCCACAAATCCAGTTTTATCACAGAACGCAATCAGATGGGCCAGGAATAATTTGTTCTTGGTAAAAATTCATCCTGACTGTTCCGAAAAGACTCACTCAGATTTTTCCAGGGCCTCCAGGGAGTCTGACCACACTATAGTTTCTCAGGTTGACCTTTTGGACTACCTTTAAGATAAGTGCAACCTTTGCTTTTTTCTAGTCACTGTGGATAGTATTTGATTTTTGTCACCTTTTGAAGATGACATACAGGTCACTTGGAAGGACATTGACAAGCTCATTCAGCACCCACAGATGCAAACTGACAGGTGTCATGGACTAGTACGGGTTGTGTCCTGAACCAATCCTCATCTACATCTGGTAGTTTCTCTCCTCCTTAAACCCTGTGTCTAAGCACAGAAGACCCAGGGATCTTGCTGAGGAAGACTGAGTCAAAGGAGGTGTTGAGTACCACAGCCTCACCTGCATCTCCTGACACTGAATTGCTCGTTGCTGAGTTTGTTTTTCATAGGATAATGTGGCAAAGTCTTGGTTTGTGAATTGTGACTGTGTGAAATTGATGTCCAAAATATTTGCATGTGTTCAGAAGATTTTCCCTAACTGGGTAAATAGTCATAAATCAGCCACAACTCCTTCCTCTAAATTCACAAAATCCTTTGGAAATCTTTGCTGCAGCTTTAAGGCATATATTAGAATTACCAAAGTTATTACTCTCTTAACTTTAACCAAAATAGCTATTTGGCAGTTTCCCATCAATTTATTTTCTATATCTTCAAAGTTGCATTTAAATATGCTAGTATACTTGCTCATCAGCATAACTATCTTGTCAGTAGGACCTAATATGGTAGGAAATAGCTACACTACAGTAGTAACTTCACAATTTCTTCTCATAGACAGTCATGAGCAAGATCCCACAGAGAGTCTGTAAAGAGACAATTTGGACTTGACAAACACTAAAGCATAATATTGTTTGTTACCTGTGAGTATTTTGGACAGTCTTTGAAAGAAAAAAATGTTTGTTCTTAAATTTAAACGTATCAGCTTAGAAGTATTCAACATATTGTGCTTACTCATCTAAACAAACAAATGGATACATCTGTAATCAAAAGTCAACTTGTTTTCCTGTATGCCTGATTTCAGATCACCTCAGTTCTTAATCCCACAGAAGGAATTGCAGTGAAATGCTTTTTCTTGCCTTACATCTGTCAAAATATCTGTTCGAGGAACCACAGAAAGATCAATTGCATAATGAGATCCTTCCTCTTTAGTTAGTATTTTTTATGTCAGATATGCAGAATATCCTATCAGCTTTTTATGTCTTTTACAATTTCTCTGTCTTTTTTTAAGAAACATCAGTCCTGATGAATTAAAAAAATAAAAAAACCCAAGTACTTTACTACAGCGAAGACTGAAAACAACAAAGTACAACACCACACTGTGTGACAAGAATATTCATAATCGCATTCAGTCTCAATGCAAACTGTCTTTCCAAACCAAATTGGTCCTTTGAGACTTCAGATAAATTAGCTGGTTCACCACCATATAAACATACTTATGAAGAAGCCCATTCAAAATATCTTAAATACTATCAAGTTTTTATTTAGTTGTTTTCATTGACCAAGACCATTTACTTTGACTTCAAACTTTCAACACTTCTGAAAACAGGTCTAGTCTGTATCAAATACGAGTTTTCTCTGTCTTTGAATTTTCATTTAGGCTGTTAGGTTAAGCAAATTTGGCAATTTCTACACTCTACAAAAGACCAAGGCATAGAAATCCCTCAGCTGACTGAACAAGGACTAGCCTTTCCTATTCAAACACAGGCACAGTGCTAAAAGTCTCTGCAGAATAGTGCATGGATGTTATTGCTCAGTAAATTCCTTAACAAACTATTGCTTTGATCACCATAGACATAAGCTTTACCACTCTCAAGAACACACTTCTAGGCTTTAGTTATTGATAAGTGCTATTAATATATCGTATGAGCACTGCTCAACCATTTTAATGTCTTTGTCATCACAATATACTGAGAAGTAGGAAAGCCACATAGCCATTTTGTACTAATTTCTCCAATACCATCTTTAAAAAAAGTATTACAAAATCAAATCTCAAAGCAACTGAAGGTCACATTGCTAGGAGGAGGCTGTATGCAAATGAATACTATATTTGTGAAACTTCCTAGATAATGAACTGCCATTCCTTTCGATAAATTTGAAATATTTCATTGTAAGCAACTTCCAAGAGGAATCTGTGTAGTCTGGAACATAGTGTGGAATGAAATAAAGAACCAACTTTTCTATGCTTTTTAATAAGTAATGGCATCTGCATAAAGGGAAAAATGCAAAAAGTAGTATTTGTAGCTCACATAGTCCATACCAGATGGTCTGTTGAACGCACCAATTCCTTGCCTTCTAGGGCATCCTAATTACTGCATTAAAGGAAACAATTTCAGTAACTTAGTAATGGTTTCATTTGATATAACACTGAAGAATAAATAAAAATAAGAGGAATGAAAATATTGATATGAGACATAGAATTTCATCATTTAGTTTTCATCTGCAAATCTGTGGTACAACACTGATTATTCTGGACCTCGACATAAACAAGATCCCTTTATTACATGGTAGTGAAAATTGTTGCATTGTACTAAATCCTGTAATTTCTTTCCTGTGTTTCCCTCGGTCATAATTTTTTTCTCTTTGTGCTAGCTATTCTTTTTACATTGAGTTCGATATGGACATCACAGAATAAAATTGCAAATTTAGCCACCTTATTAAAAAGAGAAAAAAAGGAATAGTTTTTCACCAGAAAAAGTAAAAATCTGAGAGCATTTTGTGGAAGGGTACTGTAAAGTCATGAGGCAATTTCAGAGGAAATAAAATTAATTTAAAGGTATAATCATACTTCTTTAAGCACTGTTTGTATGCTTCAAAATTTGTTGTATCCTGTCAGCTAAAAAGAATGTTCATGATAATTATATTTCCTGTATCCATAACTAAATAATAACCATTTTATCCCTCATTTATTTTTTCTGTACATAACTAATATGTAATACAAGCCCTTAATGTTTGCAATCATACAAATGTACTGCATGCTAAACCTCACAGGATAAGTGTGTCATCTTACAATTATTATATTTGTTTGAGTTTCTTTAACTGTGTCCACATCCGTAATATTAGAAACAGGTTACACAGACTTGTTAATTGCTATCTTCCTGCAAATAAGAGGTAGAATTAGAACACTCAGATACATGAAAATGAATTGTTAGGATTATTTTAGGTTTTTTGTTAGCATCTGAGGAGGATGGAGTCATAAAACCTTTAAGACAAATCATATACTTTAAGACAAAGAATATTCTTTATCCATTTATAGTTTGATAAATAGAAGTGTTAGATGCTATGACTTAGAGCAGATGTATTTACATCTCAGTAATTACACTGCAACCCAAATGAAAACCAGGATGAATTTCTTATGCAATTCACTTCACTTATTCACTTCACTGTACTTCAAGCAGCCAAAATGAGGAAGCGTGAAAAGGATAATAAGAGAGGGGAGAACAGTGAAAGGGGACAGGGATGGGGACAGCAGATGAACAGATGGGACATGGCACAGAAATTTCTGTCCAAAAAGATGAGGAGGGAGTTACACAGACATTAAAAGGATTATACTTGGGGACATTTCATATTTCAGATGAAACAATAACTGTGCTTATACAGGAGTAAAGGACAGAGCACAAAAGGACCAATAATTACAACAGTTCTTCAAGTAGCAGCCTAATCTCCTCTGTATACATACTATGTCATTGATTGGCTTTATTGCCTAAAAGATGAGCACTTCAACTAATGCTTTTCATTTCTCCTGCGAAGTACATAAAATGAGATTACTCTGCAGATTTTCCCACTCTAGCAGGTATGTAGCTTTTAAATCAAATGCTAAAACACCATTAAGATTGGAAACCCAAGTGCTCTGAACACAAAAAATTCAAATTACAACCATCTCTTGTGACATGTTCACCAACATATTTTTCTGCAAGTAAATTTAGTCTTTAGAGTCTGAAGGATAACATGCTTTGTTCAGTCTACATGTTGGCTTCATTATTCATACATGGCTACTTCTTAGACATAAAAATATTAGCCAACTAGTTATATTTCCAGGACCAGGAAAATGTTTCTGTCATTTTCTTTGTTCTAGAGACTGGGGAGGAAAAGCTGGTAGCTGCTATTACTTGCACTAGAGAAGGAAATATGGTAGCTTTTGTTGTGTGACAGCTCCTCTGAACAGCAACCACCCGTGTCCCCATTGCTCCTGGTTGCATTCCATCTCATTTCATCCAGAAGCAGCAGAAAGGGTTATGCCAAGTTCCCACCTCTTTCACTTCCATTACCTCTGTGTCTTCCACTATCTTGGGAGGTATGACTTTTCTGAGAAGCCTTGAGCCAAGTTGCATAGCTTTACATTTGGCTCCATAGCTTAAAAATTCTAGAGGCAGTGTCCCCTGAGATAATGCCACATCCTCTCTAGGCAGCCTTTTCCAGTGCTCAGTCACCCTCACAGTGAAAGAAGTGTTTCCTGGTGTTCAGTGGGAACTTGTGTTTCAGTTTGTGCCCGTTGCTTCTGGTCCCTACCCACCACTCCAGGCTAAACAATCCCAGCTACACAGCCAAAAGAGATACTCCACTCATTTCTGAATGATGGTTAATGCAAACAAACAGAAAGTCTTCAGAATGGAAGGGGAAGAATACTGCAATTGGGACTTAAAATTAAATGGTGAGGTTTTTTTCTTCTATATGAAAACCTAAACATTTAAATGGCCTTTGAAAGCAAGATCAGCCACATTTTCTGGCCTCTGCTTTGAAAGGGTACATCATAAGGAGCGCATGTTTATATATAATAGGTGAACTCAGAGATTAAAGTAACATTATTGCTGCTGTACTGTAATCTCATGTTATCAATTGCAAAATAAATAACAACCCCAAGTGCAGCTTTTTTAAGAGAGCAGAAGATAAGGCTGTGAGTATTGAACTGGAACTCTATTTTGGTAGCTGTAGCTCCACTTATAACTATTCACTGCATTTTATAAATATTTGCTTGACAGTAAACATATTCATCTTGATGCAAATATGCCTGGAGAATAAGAATTTGCTTTCTTTACTGAAGTCCCCTGACTTTTATTTCTTGTAACATCATATTTGTATGAGAAGGCATTTGTGTAGTAATAAAATACTTCTTCAGTAGTGGAAGAAAATACAAGGTAGAAGCAATCTGAAATGGTATCCCAGATACTATGGTAAAATCAGAAATTTTTAATGTCCAGCATCATCATTTGATTTGTCATATGAATCACTCAAGTTAACCATCATTCGGTTCTTCTCTTGAGACAAGAAAAAAATTAATATAATATTTACCTCTTATGTGATTATTTTAAAACAAGCTGAGTTTACCCAAGAATGCAATAAGTGATAGTGGCTAAATAGTTGCCAAAATGGAACACGTTGTCTTTCTGAATGGAATAATCTATAATAAATTTTCACATGGTTAAAAGACCAATAAGTCAAATGAGAGAGCCTCTTAAGTTTTATTAACTTGTTTGAGAATGAACTCTTGCTGTAGTAATAAAGAGTGGGACATGCTGGCAGACAGCAATGTATCCTGTTTGTTAAGCTATTTTGTCAGAACTGAAAGTGTGAGAAGGGGAAAGAGGCAGGACTGCAATTCATGAGAGAAAGATGATAATAGGAAGCATGTTACCAGTGAAGATATATAAAAGATATGGGTGGTTTCATCCCAAGTCTGCATTTGTTAGGATTTTTTTATATATATTCATTTATTTATTGCTTGTGGGAGAACATTAACAAGAAGTCTTCATGAATTTGTGTTCTTTTTTAGGCTGAATGTAAAAATGAAGACATTTTTTCCTCTCTCTCTGTTTCTTAACAATCAAATGAAAAGCATAGACTGCTGGGGTGTAATCCAAAGGTAGAAATAAAAGATGTTCAAGAAGTCATGTTCCATTAAAACTGGTTGTATGGGATATTAATGCTTTAAAGAGAATTCAGAAGAAAAAGGAGACAGAAATCATAATGTTTTGCAATCAGTTATTGTAAGATGCATGTGAAAAAAGCTGATACAGCAAAAAACAAAACAAAACAAAACAAAACCCCTAACTGAGTTACTTTAGTCACGATGATCATGAGCTAGTTTAGAGCTTATGGATCAGGATTAAAAGGCAGACTGATGCTTGCAATGTTGCAGTGGGTGTCTGTTATAGACTGCATGGTCAGGAAGTAGTGGATGAGGTTTTCTTCAGAAAACTGGAAGAAGCTTCATATTTGCAGTTTCTCATGGGGAACTTGAACCGCCTGATATTAGTCTTCAGGAATCCCTGGCCCCTGAGACCCGTGGAAAGTCTGGACTAAGGAAGATTGACCTTCAGCAGAGGAGGATCAGGATAGCAAACACTTAAACAAGTTGGACATACGCAGATCCATGGGATCTGATGGAAGGTACCCACAAGTGCTCAGAGAGCTTACTGATGTCATTGCAAGGCCATCTCGATTATGTTTTAAAGAGCATGGGCAGATTTCTGAGGACTGAAAGAAAACAAATGCCACTTCAATATTCAAGAAGGAGGACCCAGGGAACTACCCACCAGTCAGCCTTACCTCAGTCCGTGGGAAAGTGGTGGAGGAAATCTTCCTGGAAGCCTTTTCCATATACATGGAGGACAAGAAGGTGATCTGCAGAAATCACTGAAGGGGGAATCATACCTAAGTAACCTGATAGCCTTTTATGAAAAATGTCTGGCTCAGTGGATGGAGGGAGAACGTGAACATTATCTTGACTTTAGTACATCCGCGTTGACAACCTGAATAAATATAAATCCAGAAAGGGACCACAAAGATGATTAAAGGATTGGAGCAACTGTCACGTGGGGAGACATTGAGGAAGCTGGGACTGTTCAGCCTGAAGAAGACAAGGTTCAGGGGGAACTTATCATTGTATATAATGGAAGAGAGAAGATGGACTGAAGAAGTGGTATCTTGTGACAGGACTAGAGGTAATGGGCACAAATTCTACTTAAATATAAGAAAAACCTCTTTTTACTCTGTTGATTGTGAAATGCTGGAAACAGTTGCTCAGAGAGGTTATGAAGTCCTCATCCTTGGAGATATTTAGAAGCTGAGTGGACACTGAGCAGGTGTGTTAGACTAGGTGATCTCCAGTGATTTGGTGATTCTGAGAAAGCTACTCTGTCCTTAACAGGTAGAAGGCTAAGCAAAAATTCTGTGAAAAACAATCAAAATAGCATTATCATTCAGATGAGATTACTTTCAAGGATTTAAATCACTCTACCCAGAAGAAAGGAACCAATATTAATGTGAAAATATTTTAACCGGAGAAAGTTGATGACTTAAAAATTAGTTTACTGATCCACACCATGTTTATTCAAATTGTTCTCCTTCAATTTAAAGAAAAGTACTACTTTACAAAGGAGAAAAAGAATCCACCATTTTCCCTGAGACTTTTAGAAGGTATACTTAGAATACTGGAGAAAGCATAGGATTTGAAGATGGTAAAATACCAATGCTAGCTGTGATCCAGTCTGCTTAACTTAGAAGTCTCAGTTATCACAAAATTTTTATGTCAGTGAACTAGCTTGATAAAATTCCCAGTGGAATCAATTGAGAGAGACAGATGGCTTTAAAGGTCTGTAAAGCAAGCTTCAGTTGTATAGTGAGAGTTATTTCTGTATTTGGAAGAGACATGAGATAGTTTTTTCCTGACTGGAAGAAAAAATGTTGGCCATAAAATATTCTGTTCTGAATGTTCATTTTTAAGTCCAAATCCAACTTTAACTGTGGGTAGCTGTCCCTGTTTGAGGGCACAATTAACACCGTTCTTTCCAAAATTTTACCATAACAAATACTGCTTTTTGACAGCATGATTATCTGTCCCATGAATGAGACAGAATAAGTCCAGTGTCCTGGAAATGAGTTCCTGGGTTCATAATTTCTCTGTCATTGAAGAATGGGAATAGGAAGTTGAAGAATGGATTTTTTTTCAATTGTGAAATATTTTTTTAAACCGAAAAGATATTAAAATCAAGAAGTAGGAAGCATTTAATTTCTCAATTACTTTAAAAAGAGACTAAAATATTCATTATAGCTGGGAAATCTGACTAAAGGGTTAGTTTCTACATATAGTAAGTATATATTTTATGTAAGTCACTATCTTATAGCATGCATGTGTGGGAAGAAAAAGAGTTTGAGAAACAAAAGCAGAAAATCCTATAAAGAAAAACAGTAATCATGAAATGTAGAAGCACATACAAGATGTTCAAAGAAAAGATACACGAAGTGCTATGATCAAGGTGAAAAGCAATTCCAGACGAGCAGGAAAGCCCTTGCTTTAAGAAAACAACCTGTTGACCAGTGGGATTTCAATTTCCTTGACAATTCAACCGAGGATATCCATTCTACAATCATTAAAGCAGCATTTCGGCACTTCAAGGTGGAGTAAGATTACTTTTTTACTGTTCGATGAACAACAGGATCAGTGTCAAATGGAGAAATTGTCTTAGGAAACAGACCCAATGTAATAAAATGCTAGGAAATGGTGAACATATAAGGCCTGCTGTTCTAATAATCTCTAAAATACTCTGGAGAATATATGGTGCATATAAAAAGCCGGAGCTTACTAGGTACACTGGACTCCATAAAGCAGTCTAAAGAAAATGCAGATTTCCTCTTAAATGGTTAAATTAGAACCCATTACTATCAAAATCAAATTTAGGAAATTTTATTACCTAAGAAATAGTGTAAAGAGATTGTAGTCAGTGTTTGCAATAAAAAATCTATCCTGGCTGGAATGCTGAATGAATACAGATTGCAAGACTTGTAATAGAAGAGCAGAGAGAGAAGTCGAAACATATAAATTGTGGTTTCATGTTCTTTTCCCCCATGCACACATTCAGTGCATACTATTCCAGATGTGCTGAAAACAGACTATTTGGTTCTAAACAGACTAATATATTTTTATTTCTTCCTTAAAGAAAGGACCATGTTGAAACTGTTACATGATTAAAGGTTCAAGAAAGATCCACAAACAAGAAGGACTGTGGGGGAAAAATAACAATAATCTAATTAAGGAGACAAGTCACTTCCCTGGCCCCTCTCCCAGCTGTCCGAGGAGATCCTCAGCTTCATAGGCTGGGTGGGACACCTACGTAGCACCGTGACTTTTTTCCTAGAGCTGATAAAGAACCAGAATTATTCCCCCTCACTTTTAGAATCAAATTTCTATGAATGTCTGTTTCAATACAACCCATGTAAAGTTACTGAAGCCAGTGAAATTATAAAATTACACGATTCAGTCCTACTTTCAAGTACCCATTACTGATTGTGGCAGAACAGAGGAAGGAAAAAACAAGCCAAAGATGCTTAAGTTTTGATTACACTTGCAAAGCTAGATTGTTGTTTTTTTTCCAGAAGACCAACATATAGAAATAGAGAAATCCAGGCATTGAGTTGTGGATTTTTTTGGAGGGAGACATGTTTGGTTTGTTGGGGTTTTTTTTTAAGAAAAAACTCCTTAAAAAAGAATCTCATTTAAAGAAGAATGTCCTCTGAACAAAGACCTAGTGTGTTAGATATTTTGCACAAGTGCTATTAAACTAAAATACATTGACTATAGCACTGTAATAACAGAGAAAAGGGAAAGGAAAAGGAAGACATTGGCTTGTAGGGATGGTCAGGATTAACCGAAAGCCTCCCTTCTGAGTTAACCCTGTAAGTTAAGAGGTACATTTAAGAAGACATAAATCCATCTCAAGCTAAGATTTTTATGAAAGGGATTTTTGTGGGCTTCTAAATTAAATTCTAATTTTTCAGTCCTTAGGCTTCCTCCTTTCAAGTTCCCCATAAATCTTCACTTCCATCTTTTTTATTCTTTAAGCATTCTTCCCTTCCTTTCTCTTTCTTCTTGGATTGTTGTACATTCATTTCACCTTTCATGCATATTCAGTCTTTCGTGACCCTAGGCTTCCAACATCAAGAGTTTGATTTAGCCTTGCTCTCTCCCTCCTGTGTTACGGTTTATCCAGTCACTTCCCCACTGTGTGGAAGAATCCTCCCAGAATGAGTGGATTGTGCCTCAGATGAGTGCTTCCAATACCACTGGCTGTTATCTGTAACACACACAGAACTTGTCTGCATAATAATCACTCAGGAATGATCTTAGCCATTTGACAGCGATGATATACCTATGTAATGTAAATGGTAACATGTTAAACAGTGGTGATTCAGGCTTCAAGACTTAAGAGAAAACAAAGGCTTACCTTTAGATGTACTAGCAAAGCAAATTATCATCTTGAGTTAATCAATAGCTTAAAAATCAAAATCAATTTGTGAGCTCTTAATTTTGTAGCATAGAATTACAAAATAATAGGACATAATTTAAGAATTCAGAAATACTGTAGAAAGCAAGTTCAACATAGCTTAATTAGGAAAGATTTCATGTTTGTTTTTTACATGTCATTTTTGCATAACAGTAAACTAATGAAGTTTAAACAAGCCCATAACAGTGATTTGACAAAGAAATCTTTGGAATTACTGCAGCAACAGAATGTAGGATTCTTACCTTACTGAGTTCAGCAACACTGTCTCAGTACTAATGCAGTACAGAGTTACAGTGATTCTGCATTTGTGTAGCTGTGTAAAATTAAGCAATACTGACAGCTCCATGGTTTTTATGTCTGATTCATTAACTGTTGGTTATATTATGGGCATCTATCTTCTTTCTGCTACTCTAAGACATTAAAATGCAGGTATTTATCACAGAAGTTATCATGCAAGCCTAGTTACAGGACTGTAAAAAATATCTATTTTGAAGCACAGCGTGCCATCTAGTGGAAATACCTTGCAAGCAACACAGCAGCTGGAACTAGAAAAGGTGGTGAAAGACACTAATCATCACCTTTCCTGAGCTGAGCAGCGGTGACCCACTATCTGTTCGTGCTTTGTTTGTTGAACACCTGATGTGTGAATCTCTGTTTCCAACTAACTCTAACCAATTATTTGAGACGGTATTTGAGGATTTCTTATAAATTATTCAAATGAATGGGAATTGAGCAGAACTATTTTGAAAGCTGTGCATGAAATATTAGGGTTTCTTTAATGAAAGCTGACTTTCAACAGCAGAAGCCCAAGAGCTTAATTAACTGTTCACTGAGACACTGCAGAGTAACTCACCCTCCACAAACAATTCCTGTGGCTTCGGGGTTTTCTTTTTCTTCTTATTGGGACATAAAAGAAAATGCTGGCAGTACTCCTTGTTCTTGCACTGACATGCAACAGCAAATTTTAAAAGAGAAATTTCATAGAATCACAGCGTCACAGAATCACAGAATGGCTGAGGTTGGAAGGGATCTCTGGAGGTCATCTGGTCTGCTTCCACTACTCAAGGAACCATCTAGAGTCAGTTGGCCAGGACCTGGTTACCAGGGACATGGAGAAGGCTGAGGTACTCAACAACTTTTTTGCCTCAGTCTTCACTGGCAAGTGCTCTAGACATACTGCCTAAGTTACAGAAGGCAAAGGCAGAGACTGGGAGAATGAAGAACTGCCCAGTGTAGGGAAAGATCAGATTCAAGACCATCTGAGGAACCTGAACATGCACAAACCCATGGGAACTGATGAGATAGATCAGAGGGTCCTGGGGAAACTGGCAGATGAAGCTGCTAAGCCACTATCCATCATATTTGAAAAGGCACTCTGGTGAAGTTCCCACTGACTGGAAAAGGGGAAACATAGCTCCTATTTTTAAAAAGGACAAAAAAGGAAGACCCTGGGAACTACAGACCTGTCAGTCTCTCCTGTGTGTCCAGCAAGATCATGGAGTAGATCCTCCTGGAAATTATGCTAAGGCACATGGAAAATAAGGAGGTGATTGGTGACAGCCAACACGGCTTCACTAAGGGCAAATCATGCCTGACAAATTTTATGGCCTTCTATGATGGCATTACAGTGTAGTGGATAAGGGAAGAGCAACTGACATCATCTAACNGGTACTCAACAACTTTTTTGCCTCAGTCTTCACTGGCAAGTGCTCTAGACATACTGCCTAAGTTACAGAAGGCAAAGGCAGAGACTGGGAGAATGAAGAACTGCCCAGTGTAGGGAAAGATCAGATTCAAGACCATCTGAGGAACCTGAACATGCACAAACCCATGGGAACTGATGAGATAGATCAGAGGGTCCTGGGGAAACTGGCAGATGAAGCTGCTAAGCCACTATCCATCATATTTGAAAAGGCACTCTGGTGAAGTTCCCACTGACTGGAAAAGGGGAAACATAGCTCCTATTTTTAAAAAGGACAAAAAAGGAAGACCCTGGGAACTACAGACCTGTCAGTCTCTCCTGTGTGTCCAGCAAGATCATGGAGTAGATCCTCCTGGAAATTATGCTAAGGCACATGGAAAATAAGGAGGTGATTGGTGACAGCCAACACGGCTTCACTAAGGGCAAATCATGCCTGACAAATTTTATGGCCTTCTATGATGGCATTACAGTGTAGTGGATAAGGGAAGAGCAACTGACATCATCTAACTGGTCTTGTGCAAAATATTTGATGCTGTCCTGCACCATATCCTTCACTCTCAGTTGGAGAGACATGGGTTTGATGGGTAGACTACTCGGTGGATAAGGAATTGGCTGGATTCTCAAAGAGTTGTGGTCAATGGCTTGATGTCTGGGTGGAGACAATAATGAGTGGTGTTCCTTGGGAGTGAATATCAGACTGGCGCTGTTTAACATCTTTGTTGGCAACATGGACAGTGGGATTGAGTGCACCCTCAACAAGTTTGCTGATGAGACCAAGCTGTGTGGTATGGTTGGCACACTGGAGGGGAGGGATGCCATCCAGAGGGACCTGGACAGGCTTGAGAGGTGGGCCCATGCAAACCTCATGAAGTTCAGCAAGGCCAAGTGCAAGGTCCCACACGTAGTTTGATGCAATCCCAAGCAGAAATACAGGCTGAGCAGAGAATGGATTGAGAGCATCCCTAAGGAGGACGACTTGTGTATGTTGCTAGATGAGAAGCTCAACCTGAGACAGCAATGTGCACCTGCAGCCCTGAAAGCCAGACGCATCCTGGGCTACATCAAAAGAAGCAGGTTGAGGGAAGTGATTCTGCTCCTCTACTCCTCTACCCAGCTTTGGTGAGTCCCCACCCAGAGTACTGCGTCCAGCTATGGAGCCCCTGCATAAGAAGGACATGGGCCTGTTGGAGTGAGTCCAGAGGAGGGCCACAAAGATGACCAGAGGGCTGGAGTATCTAGCCTATAAGGAGAGGCTGAGAGAGTTGGAGTTGTTCAGCCTAGAGAAGAGAAGACTCCAGGGAGACCTTCTAGCAGCCTTCCAGTACTTAAAAGGGGCCTACAAGAAAGATGGGGAGGGACTCTTTATCAGGGAGTGCAGTGACAGGATGTGGGGTAATGGTTTTAAACTGAAAGAGGGTAGATTTAGATCAGATATAAGGAACAAATTCTTTACCGTGAGAGTGGTGAGACACTGGAAGATGTTGCCCAGAGAAGTTGTGGATACCCTGTCCCTGGAAGTGTTCAAGGCCAGGTTGGATGGGTTTTTGAGCAAACAGGTCTAGTGGAAGGTGTCCCTGCCTATTGCAGGCATCTTGGAAGTAGATGATCTTTAAAGTCCCTTCCAACTAAAATCATCTTATGATTCTAGGAATCTATCATGACTGTGTCCAGATGAATTTTGAAGACCTCCAAGGATGGAATCTCCACAACGTGTCTCAACAACCTGTGCCACTGATTGATCATGCTCACAGTAAAATGGTGTTTCCTGATATGCAGATGGAACCTCATACATTTTGATTGGTGCCCATTGCCTCTTTTCCTGTCACTGGGAAGCACTGAGAAGAGCCTGGCTGTGTCTTCTTTAGACCCTCCCTTAAGGTGTTTATATATATTTGAGATTGCCCTCAACGCTTCCCCTCTGTAGGCTAAATAGTCCCAGGTCTTTCAGTCTTTTCTCATAGGATAGATACTTCACTCTGTTCTTCATCTTTGTGATCCTTCATTGGACTCTTTCCACAGTCTTATACTGGGGACCCCAAAACTGGACACAGTCCTCCAGGTGTGCCCTTACCAGTGCTGAGTAGAGAGGAAGGATCCCCTCTCTCAACCTGCTGACAGTCCTTTGCCTAATGCAGCCCTTGATACCGCTAGCCTTCTTTGCTGGAAGGATACACTGCTGGTCCATTTTCAATTTGGTATCCAACAGGACTTCCTTGTCCTTTTCTCCAAATATACTTTCCAGATGAGTGGCCTCACTATATACTGGTGCATTCATTTCAAAGAGGAAAATATATCGGTTATGTTACCGTTTATTCTGATGTTATCATGTACTCTGTTACACATTTAAAGGAGTTATTAATTTATCTTTGCTTTTTCTTCCCACAAATCCATATCAGACATAGTTTTCATTACCCTTCAACTGCACACATCATCCTGTGAATCTCTTCATAGATTAAACACATAATAAGTTCAATCTATAGAAAGCATCTGTTAACTAAGTGGTCATCCTCTGATTTCGGTGGGACAACTAAGTCATGACCTCTGCCTCTCAGCTATTGTTATTTCATCTTCAGAAAGCTTTCTGTTGACATGAGTACACCAGCCATCCTCACACTGCTGAGTTAATAACTGAGCATTAAGGCATATCCAGGTGTGATAACATGCAGCTGCAGAGCGTAAGAGGAAGGGAGAAGGGGAGATGGCTGCTTTCAACATTTCTAAAAGAGCTCAGCAAGAACTATTTTACTTGTCATTATAGCAAAAAATACTGGTTTGAGAGTCTCACGTACTTACTGTTTTTGTTTAGCCAGTTCAAATGAATCTATGACCATTCTGCTTCTGGAATAGAAGTCCTTCTCTTACTCCCAAAAGACACACAAGGGCAGGGCTGAATTATCTTTTTTCATATCAGTGTGGTTTAAAAGCACTGAAGCTAATTGTGAAACTGCACCCCAGAGGCAAGCTGGCTGATGAGCAGTACCGTTCATCTCAGATGCTCCCAGTGCAGGTTCACAGCTCCCACTGGATTGTGAATTCAGCAATCTCAAGTTTCCCATGCCTCTTGTGTGCTCAGTGAAGAAGGAAAGCTCTTCTGAGGTTGCAAAATCTCACCTTAGTTCCCAGCTCCTGTTAAGATTCAAGATTATCCAAGAGATATGCAAAATATTCAAATAAGGTGTGGAGGCATTCACCTCCCTCTCCCTCCTCTTTACACTGGTGTTAATACTCTAATAACTGGATCACTTCAAACTACAAAATCTAATGAAATTCACATGGAGGAAGAAAGAATTTATCAAAGGAATCTCAGAGCCATTTGTTGTTCTCTTTGAGAACTCTTGGAAGACAGCTGCGGTTTTCAGAACAGAAGAGGAAGAACATAGTACGCAGCTTTTAAAAATGGGGAAGGGGGAGGACAGAGAGAGGGAACAAGCTTCCTGATCTTGTAGTCTAATTGCAGTTCCCAGAAGTGTACTGGAAAAAAATCATCAACTGATCTGTTTATAGCCTTTGGAAAATGAAAGACACTGTAAAGAACAAATCACTTCAGAGCAATGCAATTTAAAGACAAAACAAAAGAAAACAAACAAACAAACAAACCCAAAATATAAGTCACTGTCTCTTTCTAACTTTTACCATTGGCTCAGATGACCTTACAGTAACACTTAGGACACATGGTACAAACAAAGAAGAAATGATAGAGTGGGAGTAAAACTTGATGGAAAACTGTACAGGATGAATAAATCAGAGGTTAACCATCAAAATGACAGACAGTTTTGAGCAGGGTTCTTCCATCTGTCTTTGACAGTTTCTAATCTTAACATAAATCAGTAAATGTCAAGTTGCAGCAAAAAGGGAGACAAGTGCTGAGATGTATAAACATGACTGTTGCTTGTAAGACTGAAAGAAAAGAAAAAAAAAAAAGAAAAAAAGCATCGACTTTGCTCATAGTCCAGAACACGTAACAAGAATGTGCAGAAGTACAGGAAACATGACCTACAAAGAATGACTGTAGGTATGAGGACTGTTTAGTCTGTAGAAGACTAAAGGCACAGTCTTTGTGTGAATAAGTGTTGCTGCTGCAAAGAAGGGAATAACTTGTTCATAGTGTCCACAGGGAATAAGAAAAACATTTCCATTACAGGAGGTTCTTAAGGACAGATTTGACAAATATTTGGTACAAACGGCTTGGACATAGTTAATTTGAAAGTGAAGGAATCTCTTCTATGACTCTCAAGGTCAATTTCAGTTATAATTTCTATGACTGATGATAAACATATTGGCCAAACTATTACACATATTTCCTGTGTCCAGAACTGAAATTCTCAGAAGTACTGGTAAGAATCAAAGCTATTTCTGTTCCTGGATATGTTTGAAATTCGAGGAAAGAATCAAAGCTCTCTACACTACCTTACTTGGCTTTTTCAGAGGAAATATTGGAAAAAGAAATGGGAAAACTTTCAGTTGTACAATGGCTGTCTCTTTATGTCTTGAAGTGAAGGGCATTTATAATGTTCTCATAAATACTCTTAATTCTGAGCAATAAGCCTCAATGTAATTTAAAAATTATTGTTTTAGAATAATCTGCCTCTTCTTGGACTTCTTCTCCTGTTCCAACCCCTTTTATCCGTATGTGTAATATAACACATGAATCTGACCAAATGACACAACCAAGCATTTTTAAAAAGAGGAGCGGAACTTGGGAAAGACTTCAGATAGGGCTACTAAGATCTCAGAATTTCTGAGTAGATATTTTCATTACAAGAGTCTGGACATTACACACCAATTTCCCTACAAAAATGACACTCTCAAAGTTATATCAAGGTCTGGTTTAATTAGTTTCCTGTGGATGCAATGGCGTAGCAGTCACTGCCTAGGTGCCATGTGGGACATCAGCTCCCTGTGCACCAGGGACCAGGAGTGGCAGAGTCTGCCCAGGGCAGGGCCTGGCATCTGGGGCCTGTCCCACCACCCCAGCCAGGAGCAGAGCAGCCAGGGAGCACCAGGGCACCCCAACCCCAGGGCATCAGGCATCTCCCTAGGGACAGGGATCGGGACCAGGCTGGAACATGGGCCTATGGGTTGGTCAGGCTCAGCAGGGCCCATGGCTGAGCAGGACAGGGCTGTGGGGAGTTTGAGATTGGTCCTGATGTGACAGTGTGTCGTGGTTTGGCC
>VZSF01001381.1:0-40083 GCA_013398295.1 Chionis minor
CTCAGGTGTTCCCTCTACTTGATGAGCTGACTGAAACACAGCAGGGTTAACAATAGTAGTGGTTTTAAGGTGTCTCCAGCATCACTAGTTGATTTTTCAACATATGACTTGGAGACAGCCAGTGACCACCCTTCTGTTCCAGTACGGTGGTTTCCATGTGGGGTACATACACAGTGAGTTTTTGACCCGTAGTAAATTTATGGCTTTCCTGTATCAATATCCCAGTAGCCACTACTGCTTGGAGGCATCCAGGCCATCCTTGACTCACATTGCCCAGCTGTTTAAGAGAAATATGCCACAGCTCACCTTTGGGGTCCCAGATACTATGCTAGAACCCCCAGAGCTATTCTTTTCTTTCATGCGTCCATTAGTATGACCCTTTAATAATGCATACAAGGGTTTGACCAGCATCCCATAGCTGGTTATCCACAGGCAGCACCATCCAGCCATCCCCAGGAAAGCATGTAATTCGCTTACAGACTTGGGCTGAGGAAGGTGACAAATGGCTTCTTTCCTTTCTGGTCCCAGTTGTCTCTGCCCGTTCAGAATCTCAAATCTCAAATATGTGATGGTCTATCGAGCGATCTGAGCTTTATCTTTGGACACTCGATACCTGCTCATGCCTAAGAAATTTATGAGGCTAATAGTTCAAAGCATTGTTCTTGTTTCAGCTGCAACAAGGATATAATCTACATACTGTAGCATGACCCCTTGTTTGTTTTCTCCAGTTTTCAAATTCTTTCACCAGCTTATTTCCAAAAATTGGGCTGCTTTTAAACCCTTGAGGCAAAACTGTCTAGGCGTTCTGTGTTTTTCTACCGGTTTTCAGATTTTCCCACTCAAAGGCAAAGATTCTCTGGCTGTTTGTTTCAAGAGGGTTACAGAAAAAGGCATCTTTTAATCCAGAACAGTAAACCAACCCTGTTCTCCTGTGAGAGTAGTTAGCAGGGTATAAGGGTTTGCCACTACTTGATGTGTATCTTCTGTAATTTGATTTATTGCTCTTACATCCTGAATCAATCAATAGTCTTTGCCATTTGCCTTCTGATTGGCAGAATAGGGGTGTTCTATTCAGACTCATATTCTATTAATAGCCCATACTTTAAAAATTTCTGTATTATGGGTACTAGCCCTTGTCGCCTTTCCAATTTCAAAGGATATTGTTTGACTCTTACCAGTGTTGATCGTGGTTTCAAATCAATTCTCACAGGTTCAGCTCTTCTAGATTCACCTGGGCCCTCCCCAGCCCAAACAATTGGTATCACTGCATTGTCCACTTCTATAGGTGTAGATTTGCTTCCAGAACTGACATCCTGCAACAATAAAGCTGTCGCTCCGATATATTTATTTTCTGGGATCAAAATTTCAATTTCGCCATATTTAAACTTATGCTTCTAACTTTTCTAACAAATCTCTCCCCCACATGGTTTAGAAGAGTTAGGTAAATANTAGTTAGCAGGGTATAAGGGTTTGCCACTACTTGATGTGTATCTTCTGTAATTTGATTTATTGCTCTTACATCCTGAATCAATCAATAGTCTTTGCCATTTGCCTTCTGATTGGCAGAATAGGGGTGTTCTATTCAGACTCATATTCTATTAATAGCCCATACTTTAAAAATTTCTGTATTATGGGTACTAGCCCTTGTCGCCTTTCCAATTTCAAAGGATATTGTTTGACTCTTACCAGTGTTGATCGTGGTTTCAAATCAATTCTCACAGGTTCAGCTCTTCTAGATTCACCTGGGCCCTCCCCAGCCCAAACAATTGGTATCACTGCATTNAGGAGGGTTGGACCAGATGATCTCTCGAGGTCCCTTCCAGCCCTTAACATTCTGTGATTCTGTACTAAAAAGTCAATGTTTTCTCCTCCCAGCTTTGTTATAACCAGAGGTCCTGCTGGGAGAGACTTCTCCAGTCTCCATCAGACACCTCACTCAATAAGAAATGAGGGAGGGGAATTAGAACGTATCTTTAGTGGACAATTCTGCTTCCAGTGTCCTTTTCTACAATACACACNCTAGATTCACCTGGGCCCTCCCCAGCCCAAACAATTGGTATCACTGCATTGTCCACTTCTATAGGTGTAGATTTGCTTCCAGAACTGACATCCTGCAACAATAAAGCTGTCGCTCCGATATATTTATTTTCTGGGATCAAAATTTCAATTTCGCCATATTTAAACTTATGCTTCTAACTTTTCTAACAAATCTCTCCCCCACATGGTTTAGAAGAGTTAGGTAAATACAAAACTGGTGAGTGACCCACTGTTTTCCCAATTCAATTTTCAAAGGTTTGAAAAAGGGTCTCACTTCCAGAGCACCTGTTGCACCAAGAATGCTTATATTCTCAGAACTAAGNCCGGGTTCTCTCCTAGTCGAGGACCCAGACAGGCAGTTCCTCCATACTGCACTCCACGTCCTCATCCCCTTCCTTGTCCCTGGAAAGGGGCTCCTATACCTCCTCCTTTACCTGCTTCAAGAGCTACAATTAGCCTTTTATTCACAGATTCCTTTTGTCTCTCCCTATTTCTATAGGCAGTCCATGCCACATCCAACAATTTCCGAGATTTCTAGCTTCGCTCCCCTGAGATCAGAGGGAGCCATGTTAATGCCACATTCTTTCTGCAATTCCGGATGATTCTGAACTTCATTCCACTTCCCTTCTCATCTCAAAAACAACAAGGTGTTACAATTCAGAGTTCCATTTAGGGGTAATTTCTCCCCATCCTCCAGCTTATGTTACAGCCACTATTGATTATAGTACTTAATCAGATCCTGCTTCTGCACATTCCCACCAGGAGTACCACCAGATTATTTCCAGTGTCCTAAAATATGCCCTAAAGGTGATTTCCTTAAAATTCCTCCTGAATGTTCAGCTCCCATATTATCAATGTCGCTTTTAAAGTAGGTCAACAAATCTTAATGTAACAGTTACGTGTAGCCAAAACATCAAAACCAAGTCAGTATCAGAAAATCAGAACAAAACAAATCTTAATATAAGTTATCTTACTCATAGCTGAAACATCAAGACTCAATCAGTACCAACAAATCAGAACAGGTGGGGATTCAAACCCCAGTTAGACCTGGGCATCCTTTAAGGCTTTCACCTACAAGGACTTATCAGGAGAGGACTCAACCCCTCAAGGATCATTTTAGCCCCAACTCTGCTGGGTTTTCACCCAGTCTGACAAGCAGGCAGTTACAGACAGATATGCAGGCACATTACAGATAGAGAGTTTATATAAATCAAAGAATGCCTTAAATATTTTTACCAGGGACCTTAGCTTGTGGGCTTGGGGGAGCAGGGATCAAGGTCTTCCCGAGAAATCTCTGTGCCGGCTGGAGGTTCTTTGATTCCTGCATCCGTCGAGTCTTAGGAGCACACCCCCTCTGTGGTAGCCAAAACTGTTACCGTAAAAGTCGGCTGATAAGGAAACCCCTTTAAGACTTGTTGGAAGTTTTAGAAGGCAGGCATTCTTTTTTGCAGTGCTGGACGCACAGGGGATCGCTTCCACCTATCTATCATGCATGTCCCAAGTTTGGTTGCTTCACTTTATATACATGCAAAATGCACATATTCATATAATTTCCCAGAACTCTCTTACAGAGTCATGACTTTGTTCCAGAGAGAAATATGCTCCCAGAACTCTTTAACATATGCAAAAGTCTTTGACTTAGGCCCATAGGTGGTCTTCCAGGGTCCTCTGGCGGTGTCAGTAGTCTTCCTCACCGTACCTGTTGAATTCAGTATAGGCACATGCCCTGTCTGTCTCCTACCTGGTTTCACAGCTTCCTTATCTATTCTAATCAGGGATACAACGTCTCAAGCCCTCCTTTTGTTCTAATCAGGTACCAGCAGTTGTTTGACTTGTCTGCTCCAGACTTCCTTTTGTCTTTTAAGTACAGCAAATATTTGACTTGTCTGCTCACAGAATGTTTTATCTTGACTATGTTGTTTCAGTCTGGAGGGAACCATATGTTGCCCTTTCTGGACTTGGTATCAACAGCACCCTGCAAGGTAATGGGGAGGGACTTTGGACAAAGGGTAGACAACAGTGAGAGAACATTATTGACTTTCGGTGCGATGGAATAAATGGGAGGAATGGATAGGAGGAGGTAAGGCAACATAGGTGCCACAAAGGTGAATATCTTCTTATGCTATACATACCTCCTAAAAGGCTTCCAGATGCCCGTGAAAAATGTCTTCAAAATTAGTAGCTTATTGTTCTGAAATATTAGACTGGTATTCTGGTGTAATATAGTTAGTATTCCTGATAATACTGGATACTGCTGTAATTGAAAAATAATTGCTATACCAAATGTAGGCTGATGATTTTATTTCATTTTGCAGTTTTTATATCACTTTTTATCTTTTTTTTTTCCCTAAAGCAAAATAGTTTTGTCTAATTGGTAGAAGGTTGCAATTGTCCTTTACTGGATCTTTTTTAAATCCACCTCTTAGACAAATAATACAGGAAGATAAATATTTTCATAAAGATTCTTTTGGGGGTAAAATTTAATGCAGTAGAAAATGAAAAAGTTTTTAGTCTCTAAAGATTTGTAGATTTTATTAAATGAGGAAAAAATCCTTCCCTGCAGATAAGTATTTTTTTCGTGTATTGGAAAAAGAAATTCTATACTAGGGAGGTTGAAAACATCCCTTGAAATCCAAATAATTTTCCAGATTGCGTTGAGCATATTTCTCTCTGGAAACTGGATACCATTCATATCCCTTCCTGAAACTGTCAAATCAGTTAGGAGTATGATAATAAAGTACTCTTGCATACACATATGTCAGGACATTATATTTAACGCAATTAAAGCATTTTCTAGGTCTGCTTCCCTGGCATCTCCCCAGTCCATCCTCTGATGGCTGGTTATCAAGCTGATTGTCTTTGTTACTGAGTATTTCTTTTTTTGATATCTGAAGGCACTCCACCTCAGAGGTGTTTGTGAAATTCAGAAGGGATGCTTCTTAGTCTACACATGCGATATCTAAGTAAGTCAAAAAGAGAATTGACCAAATGCCATGACTCTTGCTTGGAAAGTCCTTATCCCATTTTTACTTCTTTTAATCACCAGTCTGCATGCACAGTTCATTCTTGTTAAAGAAAATCAGTGAACAGTAATAGCATACTTGAATTTGTGCTACATTTCAGCAAATGAATCCAAAAATTCATTACTTCTGTTTTAGGATGGTACTCAACTAACAAGAGTGAAATGGGAATTAGGATTAGCAGGGCAAAATCATAATTTTTGATACGTTTTGTGACAATCTGAAAGATTGCTATGTTGTTCCATGTCTGAATGTAGCTTGTTTGCATTCTTGTCTGTCCTGTATTCTGACACTCTGGCAGGGGTCTGCATTCACTGCTGAGCCTGTAGCAGCTCACCTGTCACTCTTATTAATGAACGGCTGTGGATACATGTACTGTGCCCACGGGGAAGAAGGTGTTTGTGGTGGATCAAGATATTTCTCTATTCCACCTTGGCTGCGCAATGGAAGAGTTCACTCTAGGCAGAGCAGAAATGAAAGTGAGGTAAATAGGTAAATAAAAGCTCAGCGGAAATAGAATAACTTCTGAAAGCATTGAGATGGTCAGCCTTATTAACCTGAAATGATGTAAAATGACTTTTCATGAGATGATGGTCTAGCAAGGCTATAACTTAAAAGCTATTGATGTGAATAGATCCTTCGTGCTGTTTTCAGATGTGCACAGCTCAGAATTTCGGACCTACAGAAAGCCTGGGAAGAGTCTTGGGTGTTTCCAGGTATTTGAGCAGCCTTAAAAGAAACCTGGTTACATTGGCACACTTCGAAGAATTTTACCTGTTGGAGCATCAAGTAGCTCTACATACCATAAGCAACATCCTAATGCTGACTGAGTTTGATTCAGAATTATTATAAAGTGTAATTAAGGTATGTTTGAAGTGTTTTGCAATCATCAGAGAAAAGGAATTATTTAACTGATGAATTCTTGGCTGACATTATGGAATATAGTAATAAGTGTCCGTAATTGTGATGGTCTAAGGAAACATGCAGAAAGGAAAAAAAAAAGGGGGGAATTTCAGATACATATGCTTTCTTCAATGATCATCTCAAAAAAGGGGAAGTTTCTGTATTCACTTAGGAGTACCAGAGTCTCAACTTACCTGTTAAAAACATTTCTGTTTTAAAAGTTGACTTTGTGCAATTTCACAAAGGTGGGTGAAAATTAAGAGGTGCCGTTTAAGAAAAGGATGAATAGCAAACAAAACAGTTAAAAATAATAAATGCCAGTGGCTAGAGAGTTCTTAAAGAAACAAAGGTTGAAAGCTATTAATTCCCTGGCTCCCATAAGGTAAATAACACTTGTTGTTCCTCCTGCACCCTAAGATGGGAGCTAGTAAACTCTCAGGTGTCCAAGTGTGAGGCACGTGATCTGTTAAGAGTATTGCAAGAGCTTCTGAGCGACTTCAGTGGTTGTGGTGGTGCGACCTCAGTGCAGGATTGTGGCCAGCTGCTTAGGTAGCATAATATTGGTGTAGAAAGCATAGAAGAAAGCACAGAGCAGAAATACTTCAAAAAGTGTTTCATTAAGTTGTTTCCAAACTAGACTGTAGAATGGGTGAGAAATTAGCTGTGTGAGACGTTAATTGGTACACTGGAAGAAAACTGCAGGGTTTGCTTGCTTTCTCAGGCTGTCAGATATTTGGGCTTAGAGAACTACAAAACTTCTGGTAGTTCCTCTCCTTATGCTGGATGCTGATGATACAGAAGATACTACAGCTTCTGCTCTGCAAACTCTTATGCACGTTGTTTAGATGTACGAGAACTCCTCTGCTTCTGAAGCTGATAATCTCCTGTGACTACAGAAACAGACAGATGTCCATAAGCGTCTGTGGAAATGGGACCAGGAGTGATACTAAGCTGGGTATCACTTTGATCCATTTTCACTTTTTCTTCTGGAAAAAGAAAAAATAGAAGTTACTTCTAATTTAAATCCACTAGTATTTTGCATAAGTAAAGAGCTGAGTTTGCTCAGCAGTTGCAGTATTTCCCTTTTTGCAAAAATATTTTGAATCTAAAAAGGGACTTTGATTCTACATTTTTTCCTTCTTAATACAGGCCAACCAAAAATGGCCAACTTTGTAACATATCATACAAAAATTCAATTTTCACGTGGAATGAGTGATTCACTCCATATTTTCCATAACTGTAGTCGTATCTTTCCCCTATCTTAAATTTGCTGACTACGGAAATTCTGAAGCCGTTTTCCCCTCCTTATAATTGCTGTTGTGACAGAGCTGCAGATAAGGATAAGGGCTTTGAGCTCAGCCCAGTTGCTGAGGCCATCAGCTTCACTTAGGGCTTGTTCTCACAGCTTAATAACTGGATTTTGGTGAGAGCCATTGAGTCAGATGCAGTCCATTTGTTCTGCTAACAGCCCAGCTGTGGATATGTAAAATCCCCTTTCCCTGTTGCTTCTTGCAACAACAGGTTTAATTGTTACAGGCTCATAGGAACCAATTAGATTAACAGATGTTAAAGGGAGCCAGTTTCAGGGCTTGGTGGGAAGCAATAATTTGAGAAGACTTGTGCAAGAGCTTGCTGACACTTAGGTGATGAGTGTCTGGGATGCGAGTGCCGTGAAAATTGCGTCACTTTTCTCCCCTGTTTGCTGAGGCCAGATGCGGATGTTTGTAAGATTAGCAGATTGAGCATAATCTTACTTATTTCAGCAAATAGCAGCATACTCTAGAAGCTCATCCTTGGTTTTGTGTTTCATTTAGAGCATTCAGCTCTGTGGAACTGCATCCCTTAAACTCGTGCTTGCTTGAATCTGCCTTACAGGGAGAGTTTACTTTGCAGTATTTCTTTTTGGTTTTCCTTATTATATGACAAGTTAGTTAAAATGTGGAACATTATCAAAATTTGATGTGACAGAGATCTGTTAGTTCGTCTACTTAATCCATTGCTGAGGCAGAATTGCTTACTGCTGGGTGCAAGCAGAGAGAAAGTTTTGGTACTTCCAGCATTGCAAAAGAGGACAGAAGCTTTTTTTCTTTTCTTGTTCCTCTACTGATTTAAACTGCTTTGGTTGTTGCTGGAATAGCTGTATATGCTTCAGACAATGGTTAGGATTTACAGAGGTCTACGTGAACATTGAAAGGCAGTTTGTTTGTGGCAGTTGCTTTTCAAAAACTTGGTTACAGTTTTGACGATGCTCAGAGGAGCTGAACTGTAAAACGTGTGAGTATGTTTGTATAGCAAGCGTGGGAGTTCTTTCCCTCTCCCTTTCTTATTTAGATAACTTTGATTCTCACATGACCACTTGCATCTTGAGTGGCATTTGAATGGTCTTGAAATCATACAACAAAATCAACAGTTTTTAACAGCAGAGGCCTGGCCAATGTTGTTTTCTTACTGATACTATCCATTAAATATATTTGGTTGATAAAGGAGAAAAAATTAAAAAGGCAGAAAACTTAGCTTGCCATTTTTTCCACTTGTTCCAGCTTATTTGTGGGTGGAATGTCATACCATTGCTATCATAAGCTGTCCAATAAGTAAATACTTGTTTTTCTCTGGAAAAAAAAAAGGGGGGAGTTCCCGTATTAGTGAAAGTGCTATCGTAAAGTCAGCTGATAAGGAAAACCCTCTAAGACTTGTTGGAAGTTTTAGAAGGCAGGCATTCTTTTTTGCAGCGCTGGACACATGGGGGATCACTTCCACCTAATGTGCATGCCCAAAGTTTGGTTGCTTCAGTTTATATACGTGCAAAATGCACATATTCATATAATTTCCCAGAATTCTCTTATATAGTCGTGACTTTTCCAAGAACTCTTTTAACATATGCAAAAGTCTTTGACTTATGTCCGTTGGTGGTCTTCCGGGGTCCTCTGGTGGTGTCAGTAGTCTTCCTCACCGTACCTGTTGGTTGAATTCAGTATAGGCAAGTGCTCTGTCTGTTTCCTGCCTTTTTTCACAACTTCCTTATCTATTCTAATCAGGGATACAACGTCTCAAGCCCTCCTTTTGTTCTAGTCAAGTACAGCAGATGTTTGACTTGTCTGCTCACAGAGTGTTTTATCTTGACTATGTTGCTTCGGTGTGGAGGGAACCACATGTTGCCCTTCTTGGAGTTAGTATCAAAAGCACACAACAAAAAAGACATGCTGGAATTCATGTATGTGGATCTTAGTGCCCTGTCACTAAGAGATTATCATTAAGAGATGAAAAGCACTTTTCTAACAATCTCTTGCTTTTTGTGCAACACTATTTGATACCCAGTAGTCTGGCATGTGTTTAAGGGTGTCACCTGCATTCTTTGTGTCTGGATGCATATGTGTAAAAAGGCAGATTACTTACCCCCCTCACCGCAGTAATGAAATTGTAAAATGTAATTATGGGCACCAATGCTGAGGTTCCTAAATGCATGACTCAAGGAAAACACCAGATATGCCTCATGATAATCGCAAGAGCTGGAAATCATCTAAGCTCCCTTAGTTTCTGTTGGTATCGGCTGTAGTTGCACATTTCTTTACAGGATCATGCTTGTAGATTCACCTAGCAGCATATTTTTGTGGTNTCCACTTGTTCCAGCTTATTTGTGGGTGGAATGTCATACCATTGCTATCATAAGCTGTCCAATAAGTAAATACTTGTTTTTCTCTGGAAAAAAAAAAGGGGGGAGTTCCCGTATTAGTGAAAGTGCTATCGTAAAGTCAGCTGATAAGGAAAACCCTCTAAGACTTGTTGGAAGTTTTAGAAGGCAGGCATTCTTTTTTGCAGCGCTGGACACATGGGGGATCACTTCCACCTAATGTGCATGCCCAAAGTTTGGTTGCTTCAGTTTATATACGTGCAAAATGCACATATTCATATAATTTCCCAGAATTCTCTTATATAGTCGTGACTTTTCCAAGAACTCTTTTAACATATGCAAAAGTCTTTGACTTATGTCCGTTGGTGGTCTTCCGGGGTCCTCTGGTGGTGTCAGTAGTCTTCCTCACCGTACCTGTTGGTTGAATTCAGTATAGGCAAGTGCTCTGTCTGTTTCCTGCCTTTTTTCACAACTTCCTTATCTATTCTAATCAGGGATACAACGTCTCAAGCCCTCCTTTTGTTCTAGTCAAGTACAGCAGATGTTTGACTTGTCTGCTCACAGAGTGTTTTATCTTGACTATGTTGCTTCGGTGTGGAGGGAACCACATGTTGCCCTTCTTGGAGTTAGTATCAAAAGCACACAACAAAAAAGACATGCTGGAATTCATGTATGTGGATCTTAGTGCCCTGTCACTAAGAGATTATCATTAAGAGATGAAAAGCACTTTTCTAACAATCTCTTGCTTTTTGTGCAACACTATTTGATACCCAGTAGTCTGGCATGTGTTTAAGGGTGTCACCTGCATTCTTTGTGTCTGGATGCATATGTGTAAAAAGGCAGATTACTTACCCCCCTCACCGCAGTAATGAAATTGTAAAATGTAATTATGGGCACCAATGCTGAGGTTCCTAAATGCATGACTCAAGGAAAACACCAGATATGCCTCATGATAATCGCAAGAGCTGGAAATCATCTAAGCTCCCTTAGTTTCTGTTGGTATCGGCTGTAGTTGCACATTTCTTTACAGGATCATGCTTGTAGATTCACCTAGCAGCATATTTTTGTGGTGTTATCCATGCTAATAAAAAGGAAATTATTATTACTGGGAACTGTGCAGTGGTATTTTGACGATGGAACTTTGTTTTTTGTGCCAGGTGATGAAATTGTAAGTATTGATTTAAGTAATTATACCCATCCGTCACTAAGGGACAATATAAGTTTGACTTCATATAGGTTAAACCTAAGATATTAAATAATGTGACACAGATCTTTACAGTTTGTTTCAGTGGAAGCTAGTGTATTGTAAAATATCATGTATTTAATAAAAGGATCACTTTCCAAAATTGGTCCATAAAACTGGGCTTTCTATATTTATAGGATTATTTCCATTCTCGTCCACGAGAAACCAGAGCTGGAATAGCAGACTCTTAGATGAAGAGAAAATGAGTTCATTTTCCACTTGAGTTTAATCTGTAGATCAGTTCCATATTCTTAGCTGTTTGTGTGTCAGTCCTGTTTCCTAGCTGGCAAAGGGTGCAATGATGCCGTGTCTATTGAAAGGGTCCAGCAATTTGCAGCATGCATAAATCTCTGAGAATTGTATCAAGTTACGTCTTCAGTCAGATTTTCCAACCAGGGTGGCCTAATCCACCCAGGTTTTTTAGGCATTTTAAAAATGTTGGCCGTGTTCAAACTTGGAATAATCAGCACAACTGTAAGAGTCGTTACATGATCAACCTGGATTCAATTCTTGCAGTGAGAAACAGCTGTGGCTTTTTCAAGAGCTATTCCTATGACGTTTATCTCCTTATCTTTAGTAACGCTGGTACACCTCTGTCCAGAGTCCACTGGAGGTAGCTGAAAAACTCTGGTTGGCTTCAGTGAGCCGTGACTACACCCTTAACAATAAAGCATATGTTGAAACACACCACATCCTAAAAGGCTTTTCTAGAACTTCTCAGAATTTGGCATGTTATTTGAAAAAGCCTGCAAAAAGGGTGCTACTAGATAACTATTAAGTAGTTTTATTTCTTTCACCTCATTATATTTGAGACATTTTTTTCACCTCTAGAGTCTATAAATCACAGGGTTAAGAGATGCCCCAAGAGAAATTTAACAAATGTAAGCCTCAGATGTTTTAGAACTCTTGGAGAAGAAGATAGCAGAGATAGAAAACAGTAGATAAAATGTTGGACATTTTGTCATTGCTCTTAATATTTTTGGAACAAAAGCAGTGTTTCTTCTTTGAGACATAAGTGTATTTACATGGAAAAATCTGTTGAATTGTGAACTGCTCCAATTCTCCTGCTTTTTAATTTCCAAATAGTTTGGAGTAGTTTACAGCTTACAACTTCATTTTGTTTAAATTCTGTGATTTGAGGAAGAAGAAAAAGAATGTCAGACTTAAATCCATCTCTAAAAGCTTTAATAGGCTATGGCATAGCCTAGAACAAATTCTGTTGAGTAAAATGTTTAGCATTTGATCTAAATTTATGATAAGAGAATAGGTGGTTTTGCCATGGAAATGTTATTTATACAGTGATGGAATGGAGTTGGTTTGATGTTTGCTGAAGTGTGATGAAGTACATACTGTAGTAAAGTATGTATTATTTTAATTAAATGGATGCACAAGTCTTTGTGATCTTATTATTCTGATCATCTTTTGATAAAGGTCTAGACTGAGTTTTCCAGTTGCCAGAGCATTTTGCTGACTTGTGCACAATGGCTTACAGTTTCACAATAAGGGTTGATGGCAGCTATGCTGATTAACATACTGCCTTTATAATTTTAATAAAACAGGAGGCATTGTCCCAGATCATTATCATAATCTTTAATTCTCAAATGTTAGTGTTAGTGTTACCTGGTACTGCTGTTAGCTGTAGCTGGACAGAATTGCCTGCATGCTCCTTTTAAAAGGTAAATTGAATTGTGCCCCTTTGTTCCAAGGAGGAGCTCAGCTTTTGGTAGAGAGCAATCCTTGGTAAGCGACTTGTCCTTTCTAAAGTACAAAAAGCTACAGGGAACTATGCTTTTGCAGAAGGAAGAAAGAAAAAACTTGAGACTCTAAATCACACAGACGTTTTGGAAGTTGTGTGCAGCATATTGAATACTACTGGATCACGAGGAGATTCCAGCCTTTTCTTTGCTGAGTGGGAAGCCTTCCTGCAGCGGTATTCAGAGAAAAGCATTCAGTGTTGCTTAACTTCTGGTTCTTTTCAGCCATGGTAGGAATATCCTCTGGAGTTTGCAGTGTTGTAGAAACTATAAATTATATAGCTTCTGTCAGTGCAGTATTCTAGCACAGTATTTTGTTTACCCGTAGCTGCCACCTTTGAGATGCAGAGTTGCTTTGTGTAGTTCTTTGTTGTTCTGTTATAAGCTTACATTTACATGTTACAAAAAATAATTAGTACTCAAACGTTAATTTTAGGTCTGAGGGGCAATATGTGATTCTCTAAGAAGAGGGTATTACTGTGACTTTAGTAAGAGCAATAACTTTTATTCTGTGGTGCTGTAGGACTGGAAAGGGGTCAGTGAAGCTTGATCTGCAAGCTAAAAGAGGTTCTTCCTGAAAGTGAGTGATGGGTTTATTGTTTTTTCTTATCCCAGGGGTAAAAAAAACAACACAGTCGTTCTTGGCAGAGTCTGTTGTCTCAGGTTTTAAGTCCTATTGCTATCCCTCTCACATTTTAAAGATGACTTACAGTTCAAAAAGGGAAGGAAAATAGAAAGGTGCTGAGCAGATGGGAGGCTGATGGATAAGCTTCTATAGCAATGGTTTGAATATTGGTCAACAACAAGTACAGGGTGCTTGTTTGGAAAAGGTTTGGAAAAGGGCCAAGACTGTTTTGAAACGTGCTTTCATCAAATCTCTAACTTGTGTGAAGTACTCTCCAGAATAGTTTGCAATTGTTTCAACTTGCCATTTACCTGCTGACGCTGCCTGATACCAAGCTCATGAAGAGTTTTCCATTAACTTTCTTAAAACCTGAAACTTTATAAAATCTGTATTTTTCCTATGTGTGTACTACAGACTTCGACAAGAATGGAATTACTGGTGCAAACAAAAGTCAGATTTGTTTGCTCTGAAACAGCCAACAGGGAAGCGGCTGATCACGATTTCAGCTGAAAGCCCCGAGTCATGCCGGTGTTCACTGGTATTAGCTCAAGATCTTGGAAGTCTTGTCAGCGTTTGGAGTGATTATTCCTAACCCTTGTGGTGCTGGCTCTTGAAGGAAAGTTTGAATGATTTCTGTTTCCCATACAGACCATGCCTTTTAGCTGTAGTGCATAAGGGCTTTTTTGTTTTGTTTTACCTTACACATTTTTGGGTTGTTTCTTTTTTGTTTATTTGTTTCATTTTGGTTTAGTTTGGGTTCTTTTTGTAAAGCAGCATTCTAAATTTTTTTGCAGGAAGGGAGAATAGCTGTCTGTCAGACAAAAATATATGGTATGCTAATGCCAAAAATTGTTAGAAATACTTCCAAAAAAACCTTCTTGCTATGTTGGTTAGAAAACTGGGTCATCTGTGTGCTTCGTTACCGTGGTTTGATTTATATTGCCTAATTGTAGCTAGATTTCCGGGGCTTTAGAAATGTTCATTCCATTAGGAAAAGCAGTAGTTCTTTGTTTAAAGAAGAAGAAAAAATTCTGGCAGGAGGGAAGGAGGGCTGTAAATACTGCCTGCATGGGACCTGTTTTGTGCGTGTACATCTTCATAAAATTGTCACTGAAAAATAACTGCCTGTATGCATACTCAGAGGCGATTGTTGTGGGTTGCTGGCTAGAAGTAATTTGAGTCCTTGAATAAAATACAGTAATCACTGAAGCTGGGTTCCTCAAGTACAATCTGTTTTGTTTGATTTTATTTTTCTAAATAATAGGGTGGCTACATTCATTCTTTCAGAGAAACGGGAAAATATTTGATGAATTTGATAAAGGGACTTGGCAGGGTTTCATTTTATAATAAAACAAGATTTGAAAGTTTGGATATGTGAGTCATGTATCTTAGTTTCTCTTCTATTTTCAAAGGAATGATTTGGAAAATAAAGTAGATGCCTTTGCTTGAGGGCAGTATAGGATACGGTGGCCAGAAGAATGTTGGTCAAGCCTATGTTGGGGTGAATTTTCATTAAATTTTAGTTTGTTGAGTTCTGTATCTCATTTTGTGCTGTCAGACTTACGGATAATGTCTCTGAGATGATAGACATTAATGTCAGCCCATTTTGGCAGAATACTTGGTACTAGGAGGTGGCAGTGCAGCCCGGTCGCTTGACTGCTGCCAGTGAGCATCAAGGTCTGTCTCGTACCTTAAAGTGGTGATGTATGATGTGGTGTCTTCTGTGACACTTCTACTGGCTGTGCTGTTGTTGTGCGTGTTTATGTTAGGGCAGCAAATCCATGATGTTGTGCACAATTCCTCTGTGGGTATCAGAGGTTACAGGGGGAAAAATTGTGAGGAAAGAAATTTTTAGATTGTCTCACTTCTGTAAACTTCCTGGTTGTTTGTAATAATTTTGGAGGAGACATCTGGAAACTCTGGCTTCAAGAATGTTAAAACTCAGCAGGCAGCTATTAGTAAACGTACTGAGGGGAACATCTGCAGCAACCACAGGACGGCTTTCTGTGCCTCTCCTTGAGACCTAGCTTCTATGACAACTTCACTTACAAGCTGTTTGTTAAGACTTTGATGTAGAAGAGAAGAAAAGCAGATGTAAGATATGATCCTTCTGAGTTATTAGTGGGTATTACAAAGCAACAAAGATACAAGTGGCTTAGCAGCTGTTTCCAGTTAGCCGTGACTTCTTGTGTAAGTTGGTGGTGATGCTTTAATCCAGGGAGGGAAGAGTATGGGTTCCTCTTCCACTAATACAATGTAAACATTTGTGCAGAAGAAAAACGATTATGCAGAGCATTATTCTGTGAGATTGTAATTCTTGAACATGGAACCACAATGACTATCTTTTTTTAAAAAATAAATTTAAAAATTTGCTTTTGTGAAGTTAGGTGGTTACATCTCACATACATGTGAGCTAGCTGCGTGATCATTTCCAGGCCGTTAATAACTTCGTATTTCATTATTTCAGCCTTTGCATGCTTTCTGGTTTTGCCATGCTTTCTTCCATCCTCAGGTAGAGCATAGCATATTTTTTCAATTTGTTTTGTCTTCCTCATCAGTTTGTCATCATTTTCCTTTGTTCTTCCAATGCCAGCCAAACTGGAGACATTTGCTGCTTTTTTCCATAGCTAAATGTTACAGATCTCAACAGTGAAGGAAAAGAACAACCGACTGGGGAGGCAGGCTGAGTGGCAGGGTGAGCTCCTACAGTTGCTCCAGCCTGAGACCACTCATGTGATGAGTTGTGCGAAAGATCAGGTCAGACAGGAGCAGCAGAGCTTTTGTTTGGAGGAAAAGGTACGTGATTACAAAGAAATGACACCTTTGCTTAGAGACGGAAAAAAGTTTTTAACAGGTTTTCTAAAGGTTAAATGCAGGGTGTTTTTGAGGGACAAGATCTTGCAGTGGAAGTTTATTTCTTCCTAAGGATGTGTTACAGAAATATGTTGATAGGCCGATAGGTTGAGTATCTGTGAGACAGTGTTAAGAGCATCTACTGGCAAAACATTAACTATTTGTCTTGTCTTGCTACCATTGTGCTTGAGTGGTCCATCTTATGATTATACTGGTAGACCAAGGTCAAATACACCTCTACAGAGTGTGGTGACTATACAAGTCGTCAAACCAAAGGTATGACGACTTGTATAGTCTGTTTTTTAAGTAGCTGTGAACTGGACCCGCATTCTTCTGCTTGCTTTATTTGTTAAAATGTTCTCATTTCATGTTCAATGCCTATCGAAGGAGGCAATTTAAAGTTTTGGTGACCATGTCAAAGTTCTTCCTATTCTCAGAATGCAGTTCTTGGCTTTAAATGCAGTTTTCAACAACTTGCAAAACAGCATAAGGAAAATTTAAATTAACCTTGCATCCTTCCTACTTAAAACAGAAATCTGACTTGAGGCAGCAGCTTTTTGTGTAAGGAATTATCTTTCACTTGCCAAAAGATAGTCTTAAAAGATAGAGTTTTCCCTTGCTCTTAGGATAACGCCAACAACATTCGTAAATGAAGAGCCTGTAGATTGCACTCTGTGGGGGAGAGGTGAGTGACAAGGGAGGGGGAGGTAAATAGAAGTATCGCTCTTTTTCTCTTTCCCAAATATTATAACTCTATAGAAGGAAGCTATTTAGACAGAAATTGAAAAGTATAGATCAAAATGGCAATGAAACGGAACAAGAATATCAATTCAACCCACACCTAAGGAGCTCAATGTTTTTTTTCGGAAGCTACCAACAAACACGTGAATTACTTTTGAGCTACAAAGGCCATTAAAACATTATATTCCCTTCACATTAAAAACAGCGTGTCTAATAGCTGAATACAACTTGCTATACTAGAGAATAATTTTTTTTTTCTAACTACTGTGCATATTTTTCATATATCACTTCTCTTTTAGCTCTGTGAGATTAGAGAGGATATACTCTCTATATATTCTACTGAAAGTGTGCAAGCAGTGCAGCAACTCTTGACTGAATTGGGTGCATTTGGAGTATTCTTTTCAAATTTGTTTCAAACATTTTTCAGGACTAGCTGATGGCTGCAGTCAAAGAATAATGGGCTGTTTTCAGCTTTGTGAATGGTGTTTTTCAGAATGCAGACGTTGGAAGCATTGAAATTCAATTTGCAAGGACTCTTCATAGCAAGAGGAGTTCTCTCCAAAGGGTTTTTTGTGGGTTGGGTTTTTTGTGGGTTGGGGTTTTTTTTTGGGTTTGGGGTTTTTTTTTTAGTAGCCCACTATAATCTTTAATCCTGCAAAACAGAGATTCATTGCTGTAGACACAAAACCCAGGGACATTTGTAGGCTTATTATGTGAGTAAGGAGAATTAAAAAAGAAGTATAGTCTTATAGGCTGTTACGTGAATGATGTTGGCATTACAAAAAAGAAAGCAAGGAAAGCTGTTCTCCTTCTGTTACTGCCAGAGGCCTCTGTTAAGGAGAATGAGGTGGACATCCGAAAAATATCCCAAATATACTGGGTGAAGTTTTACTTTCACATAGGATCTTACTCACTTTGGGCGTGCTAACCTGTTAACCTGGGACTTTTGGCATCAAATGGCTGCTTAAACATCTCAGAACACTTCCCCTGTTGTTATATACAGTGCACAAAGATCACTTCTTGCCAGTTACCTCTGCCCTGCACAACCCTCTTCATTGCTTTCAAGGTTTTTTTGCAAATTTGATTCTTCAGGCTGTATTACACTGCGAAAGGACCTGAAGGGCTGACTTCTATCTTTTGCCTGGGTGACTGAAACAGGATTTGTTTTAGAAGAACTCTTAACACATGGCTTAAATAAGACACTATTCTGTCAATAATTGTAGGTTTTTTCCATTTCAGCAGTCTTTTTTCAATCTATGTGGCTAAATCAGTGCTAAAAGCTTTTACGAAATCTGCTTGGCATTGTAGTTTATGATTAGACCTGAGAGGTGAAGCCCAACTCAGCAGTGTATTTCACATAAACAAGGGCTTAGAGTTGGGAGTTGGAAAGGCAACTTCTCTGGCACAGAGGCAATTTATGGCACTTTAAAAGCCTAGAGAAACTGAGACACTACCGAAAAAAAAAATAAAAATCAAAGGCTGGAATATTTCATGCTCTGGCTTGTAATTGTAATTGTTTTGGGGCTTTTGTTGTTCTTACATGCCATATTAGCAGCAAAAATGCAGCCTTTCTTTTAGCTACAGTTTGAGTTAATTTGACAATCTTTTTAAATGCCTCTAAATCCAACTTCGTGAAAAGAAATGCTTTCTTTTGGACTGTCTGAACAGAAGTGGCTGTTTAATCTCAGCAGCATGGTGCAATGAGGGGGTCAAACCTTAGTCTGCTGCAAATTTTTCTCTTGCAGCTTTGAAATCTAAAAAATTGCTGAATGTGCACCTCCCTGTAAAATATTCTGGGAATTGGGTTGAACAGGTTAAATCCTACTTCAGCTGGCACTGAGAGTAAACTCTTACATGTCTTTCCAGCCTATATTCAGTATTGTTAGATTAGGGTTGAAACCTATTTTGTCAGTAACGAGTACATTCATGTTCCCTATGAAGAACAGGAATACAGCTGGTTGTCTGATGGTCTGGGGCAGTCTCAGGAGAAAAATGGACTATAAGGAGTGTTCTGCTGAATTTCCATTGCTCCTCTCTCTGACCTCCACTTTCTTTGTTGAAATGCATTGTTGGGGTATTAATTTCTTAGGATTTCAGTTTTTCAATCAACCTTCAGGGAGGGTATCTGGCTTAGAATACAGTTGGGCTTCCAAACTATCCAGGAAATATTTTGATGTTAGCAAAATCTTGTCATGACAAAATGCATGTGCCAATAAGAAATTAGTGCTGAAAATAAATGGCAGTTGAGTTTGAATAGGTTATTACATGAATTAGAACCATGTGACAAACACATGTATTTTGGCCAAATAGACAGTGAAATCTCTACTTGAGACTCTTGGAGTGACAGAATTTTGCTTGTCCCTTCACTTCTCCATCTAACACTTTCCCATCTAACACTTCCACTAGCCTTCATTTATTTCTCAGCTCACATGAAAACAATGCTTTTTATGTTGAAAATAATTGAGAAACTGACTCCAGATATTTTACCAACATGGGTAATAGTTTTGTTTCAAATAGATTTTTTTCTCCGTTTCACAGCTGAGTCCATAAATAAACTTGCACAATCTGCAGTTTAATCAAGCTTAATCTTTCCCCTTGCACCCGCAGGAACTGTCAGTGATGCAAACATTTGGGAATTCTAATTGTATATACAGTGTTACCTAAATCCTTTCATCTCTCTCAGAGAAATTCTTTCCTGTCTGTTATCTGAAAACCAAATTACTTCAGTTAGGATCAGCTCTTCCTGAAGGGAAGAAGGAAAAGGCAATTTATTTTTTTAAAAATACAAATTTTCTAATGCTCTTATTATTTGCTGGAAGCTGAGTCTTGTTGCTTTCTTTACTGTGTGCGCTTCTAGACACTTGTAGACGTACTTTGTTTTTCTTTATGATACACACTGGTAACATTTATTAATTTTTTTATTACACTTTTATTGCAGTTGGAACTTCCAGATATAAGTGTTCACACTGATTCTTTAAAACTCTGAGAGGACACATTTTGCATTTAGGATTATTATACACAACTCACATCTCTGAGAGTAAAGGTATCTGCAATTATGTATATAGTAATAAAAGCACTCGGCACTTGACAGTCTAGAAAGAGATGGAGGTTGTCAACAAGTATATTTTACCTTCCAAGGCCCCAGAGAAGCCTCCAACAGAGGCCTCCTCTCATTAGTCCCATGTCAGGATTTAGTGTCTGATGTTCTGATTTCGAAAGTGCTCTGCCCCTAGAAGGCATCCTGCAATAAAATTAATGTCTTGAAGATAAGAAAACAGGCTGAAACAAAGTAGATTGCTGGAACTGAGTGATTAAGCCAACTGGAAGCTTATTCTTTGAGAGCTTGCTTGGACAGTCTGTGCATATTTAGGTTTTTTAATGTGCACGTGTAGCTGCAGTTTCTAACTGTGGAGTTCCCTTGAGGAAATGAGCTTTGAGACAGGACTTGGAGGATATTCATGGTAGATGAGGTCAGGAAGACATTTGGGCCAAAGTGACCTGAAGGCAGCATAAGAAGAAGAATGTGATGCAAGAACCTTTCATTCTTGCTGCAGACCCCTTGGTGTGTGGTGGGGTTCTTTCCCCAGCGCGTAAGTCGGATCTGTCAGCTGGTGTGATGAATGGTGCTGGTCTGTAGCCGGAGAGCGGTGTGGCAATCCCTTCGCCCCTCCAGGATACTTCATGCTGCAGATCTGTGATGCAGACACAGCTCTGTCTGGGAGGATTGTAGAGAGGGAAGAGGCCACAGCCAGATCTGTATGTCTGTGAAATAAGGATTGAACTGCGGGGGAACCATTTGGAAAGCTAAGCTGTGCGTGTCTTCCGGCATGCTCCAGGATGGTCAGTAGCTTCATGTTTACAATTAGCATCCTTGCACCAAGCACCAAGCACCAAGCCCATGGCACGGGGCAGTTTTACCTCCCCAGGTCTCCCTGAAACTTCAGAGGGGTCTCGTCCAGCACCAGGGTTCTCCAGTGAGTGTCCTGGGGCTGGTGAGACCACAAGGCTTATGGTGTGCCAGCACCAGAGTCACTGGCTTTGGTCACAGCAGGCTTCCCGCTCAGCATCAGAGCCAAACGAAGGCTGGGCTTTTTCGTACAGAGCCAGAGACGCTGCTTCTCTGACCACCTCACTGCTGTTATTTTCAAACACATGGGAGCTGATCACTAACCCCTTTTTTGAGATGTGTTTAAATGTAAATTTTTGAAAGAATTGTCAGGGGTTGGGGTGGAGTCTGGAGGCTGTTGTTTAGGAAAAATTGGTAGAAAGAAAGCTCTTCAAAACTTTGCGGTATAATGTCTGAATACGAGTTCAGTTGGAACATGGGTAAAGGAAGAAGAACTTTTTAATGAAAACAGAAGGATTATTTTTCTAGTTTTAATCTTGAAGTGGGCGCGGTGCCCACTGGGTTTAATTGGGCCGGTGTGACGGAACTACAGAAAAATAAGAGAGACAAAACTATATTGGTTTTGAACAGCACAGATATAAGATACACAATAAAGCTGAGTTCTTTGTGGGGAATATACTGCACACCAGGCTGTGAGTCACTGAAACATTGCTGAAGTGAAATAATTTCAGCGCGTGACTCCAGGGTTGTGACTGTGAACAAAGAAATATCAATAGTTTTGTCACGTTTTCTAGAAGAAGCTTCTGTTCCTAGGGGCTCTAATCGGTAGGAAGGTTTAAGCAATGGTTGTGAAATGTTGCTTGTCTATAAACAGAGATAATGGCTGAGGTTTAGGTAAGCCAATGGCATTCTTGCTTCTAAAGCTTTGATATGTCGTGCTGTAATTTTTGTAATAAATATCCTTCAGCTTGTGATGCTGAAGGCTATTAGCTGAAAAGAAGGGGGAGGTCTTGCTGTCCTCCCCACTCACTCCCTGTTGTGTGGTCCTGCCCCCTTCCTACTGCCAGCTGGAGTGCTTCTCACCTTCACTGGGAGTCAGTTCAACTTGCTTGCTAAGAAGATGCCTGTGTGGTCACTTTCTGTGTTTTCTTTCCTCCCCTTCTCTTCAGGATTAACTTTTTGCTGGGTTGGTTGATTCAGTGACCCCATGGAGGGATCCAGTGGCCACCAGAATAGTCAAGGGAAGCAGAAGGAAAACGGACCTGGGAATAGGAAGGAAAAGGTCAGGTTTAGCCTCCAAGGAGTCCCTGCTAGGCTGATTCAGCTACACCATCTAACTTCGCTCTTCACAATAGTGTGGGTGGACATTGTAAAGTAGCATTGCAGATGCAGAATGAGGGAGCTGTAAGAATGCTGTCATGCAGAATTTTAGAAGGTAAGGAAAAAGATGGATTTGAGGTTGCTTGTGCAAAATAAATTCTGTACACTTTTAGGTGCTTTTCACCTCTCATCATTAACACCCAGTTGCTCTGCCTGAGTAAGCTGGTTGGGGTGCTCCCAGGACAGACCTTGTCTGTTTCTTCCATCAGTGTGTCCTGCCTCCCTGATCCAGATTCTCGGTGTTCTTCCAGGTCACGTCATTCCTTCAGCCCACCCAGTCTCTAGCTATGGTGTGGTTGTTTTTAATTCTTTGTATGTGTTTGTTTGGTGGGTTGTTTTTTTGGGTTTAGTTTTTAAAGCTCTTTCACTGTTTCCTTCCAAAGCAGCCCCCCCAGCCGGGCGCTGTGCATCAACCAGTCACTGGCAGGAGAGGGAAAAACACACCCTGTCTTCAGCTCTGATTCCAGCTCTGGTCTATCGTGGTGCACAGCTGACTGAAATCACATGTTATCCCCCGGGGATGGTGACTCTGATCTGCTGTTCTGGTCAGGACTCCAGCTTGAGGGAAAGGTGTGCAAAGTGAAGGTGCAGTCGGTGGAGGTTTCAGTTGCTAGGCAAACTTAGGAAAGGCTTACAACTGCCAAATCAGGCTGGATGTGCACCCCTCAATGTCACATACCAGATGATGGAATGGCAGATTTTATCCCCTATTACAAATCTTACTTCTCTATCAAGCTAACAGGCATTTGAAATCTGTCAGGAATGTCTTTCCTTCTTGGGGAAAAAGTCACCAGAAGCTTTTAATGCTGAAAAATGTAGCTTCTTTTTCTAAAACATCTGAACCATTTGGCTGAAACTTGTGCAAGAAAATTCAGCCTCAGGCAGGCATCTGGTGTAGAAAGTTTCGGCCCAAACTGCTATTTTGGCAAAGTTGTAAGCAATGAAAATATGTTTTAAGAGTGGAAAGTGTTGAACAATCTCTGTACTAAGGCAGAACCAGTGCTGGAGTTTTAGGCTGGACTACAAAAACTTTCATTCCCCTTTCCTGTAAAGGGAAGTCCTTCCCCAATTTGAAATTCTCCAACAAACAACTGTGTCAGGTGATACATCTATGTAGTTTCTCTCTGCAGTCTTACCTGTTACCAGGTGAGATGTGGAGAAGCTCTGTGCTGGTACAACTAAAACTTCAGGATGAACGTCCTTGCATTGTGATGGCGTACAAAGCATTTCTTGCGGGTTCTCGCAGCATGCTGCTAATGTCCTCAGGAAGCCACACAGCAGATTGTGTTATGGCCTTCCGTTTTCTAATTAGTTCTGGACCGTTTTGAGTGTGTGCATCACCTGGGCTGGAAGCTACGGCAAAACCCCATGGGTGTATTGTGTTTGCATCCCAGTGGAGGTGTTCCAGAAACACAGCGACTGCCCTGCACATCCTGTTTTGATTTGGTTGATTTATTGTCCTGTAGTTTATAGACTGGCCATGTGAAGGGCATGAATATTGAGTTTGACTGATTGCACCATAAAAGAAAGCACTTTTTCGATCAGCCTGAAATTCTTACTGCACTTTAGTTCAGCCATGCAAGCTTACCCCCAGCCACAGCTGCTTTTGTAGCTCTTGCTGAAACTTGAAACTGGGAGAGAGGTAGAGAAAGTCTGTATGCAGATTTTTGAATGTTAACCCCACACAGAATGTTTTCTGTTCCATTCTGTTTTCTTATGGCTCTATTCAGCAATGTGGTTGCTTTTACAAGTACCCTAATTAGCTTGTGTCTCACTTAAGGACCAAATTGTTTGTTGGCTACAACATCCACCTATTAAGGGTTTATGCACTGTTTGTGAACCCTGTTTCTAGGAACCTAGTTGTATTACTTACCTCAGTTAATACCGTATTATAGACCTACTCTTTCATATGAAATCAAGGTTCCTTGGATCTTCTTTCCTATGTCACATTGTTAAGATCTCTGGCCATTCTTGTTGCTGTCCTCTAGTCTCTCTTGTCTTTGTCTTTTGCTGAAGTGTAAAGCAAAAATCTGGTTGCCTTGAAAATGCATGGAATCACTTCCTTCTGTGTCCTGGTAAGACTGCTGACACATCCTTGAATTAGAAGTTTTGAGTTTTGCTTGTGTCATCTTGTCGTACTTTCAATGTCTACTCAGTTCTGACCAATTTTACAGTTGGATCCTTTTCTGTAATACTCCTACCTGGTTTTCACTCTGTATTTATGGACTTGTTTTGTCTTTCTTGCTACTTGCCCTCATTGAATGTTGTCTTTTTTGATTTCATGGCATTTTATGTTGTACTTTCAAGAAATAACTGAGTAGTGTTCAGTGTTATCACTATTTCGAGATTCCTGGATGCTTCAGTTATTTTTTTAAATGTAAAAACAAAACTTCATTCATCACCTCCTTCTGACTGAGAAGGGGAGAANTGTCTGTAATTTTCTGGCATATACGTTTTTGAGATGCAGCAAAATATTATCTCCTTCCTGTGTACCATTTCTGGCTGAGAAAACAGCAAAGGTGTTCCAAAATAACATCAGTATTCTATTATTACGCTTTCCCTTTTCCTCATTTAATCTCATTGGTATTGGTCAATTCATAGTCCTTGATATATACAAAGGCTTCAAGTTCATGTGGTTTGTGATGTTATTGCTGTAAGCAGGTCCAATTACTGATTTATTTTGAGATCGCTCTTGAATTTCTCTACTTAAGATCATGTCTGCCTTACAGTGAGAGGTTGTAAGGGTTACCTTTGATTTAATCAGTTTTAGCTTGCCGTATTTTTTTTCATTCCCTTTTCAGATGTGTCTGTTCCTTTGAAATGCAGTCTTGGAAAGCTAATTATTTGTACCTCCTGATAGCTGCTTGGTGGGCTTAGTGTTAACCACTGTGTCAGCTCACAATACTGCAACACAGCACAAGCATTTTTTGATGTAAGGTCATCTTCTAGTGTTAGAGCATATATGGGCAATGTGAATATAATGTAAGCATCGGTTTTAATGGTGAAGAGGAAAAACAACCATCCCTGGTTTTTTGAGAGGGCTGGTGCTCGGCCTTGTTGTGTTCAAAACATTCAAGTCAGGATGTGACAGACACGCAGTGATAGATTCACCCTCAACTAAGCCCCTCCATTACCTGTTTTCTTTAAGAAGCTGTTTCCCAGTGATTTCATGATACATGTTTATTCTTCTGAACTTTTAAAAGGTCACTCATCATTTCAAGGGCTCTCTCAGATGGTTAGTAATTAGAGTCTCACTTCCCGAATACCAGCTGATGTAACTGAAAACATAGTAACTGAGTCAGTGTGTTGTTTTGTTTCTAAGATTACAGTTGTGATGCTCAAAAAAAGCTTGTATTCCTGTGATCAAATAGCAAGGCAAGTCTTATGGAAATGATTTCATGAAGCGTTGGCTATGAAGTTAGTATTTTTAAATGATACTGATACTGATTTTTAAATGATACTGAGCATTTGTAAGTACACCCTATGAAATTTTTCTGCTCACACAAAAAAAAAATCCATGCAAACATATTTACAATTTCAGAAGCTTTGCTGTAGTTGAGAAGTCTGATAAATCTGCAGCCTTGATGTTGTGTATTAGTTTCTTCTGGGAACTGAATTCAAACAATGTCACCAGCCAAAGGGATTTGTGTCTTAATATTCTGGTGGGTATATGAAAGCATTTTACCAGCTGAAAGATCAGTGTCATAGTCTGTATTTGTTTTGTGCTTTAAGTCACAATTTTATTTTAACTAGGAGCATTACAAGTTACTGCAGAATATATCTAGGAAATCTTCTCAAAATAAAACAAAACACACAGACCCATCACTCCTCCCCAGCGAGTATTTCTTGGATTTTGTTCTTGGAATCAAATGGGCTTCAGTCTCTTATGTTCATGGCTGGGGGGGGGCGGGGAAGAAGAGTGGGGTGTGTTCTCTATTTTCTCTGGTTTTTACAGCGCATCTGTTTGACAGTATGCATAACAGTTTATCAGTATCAGAATAACACTTACCTCCCTGAGACACTGTGGTGGAGCCTGACTTTGAATTAATTTAGATGTACATGTATTGTCGGCCTTAAAAATCTGCTCTGTAATAATGCTTAATTTTGTCAAGTTAAATATAATTCTTTTTAAAAAAGATATATTGTTTATATGCTACAATACTTAATCAACTGGTTTATAGTGTAGCTTTAAAATCAGCATAGGTGCTTTTAGGAAAGATACAGTAATGGACGTGTTGCAGTATCCCCGCTTTTACAATGTTGATGCAAATCTTATGTCTACCAAGACAGGGAGGGGAAAAAAGGCAAATAGAGGTTTTATGTGTTAATTGTTTCCATGCTGCATTTCTCTTACAAAGGCACTGCTTGTTCTTGAGTGCTTAAGTACCTCATAAGTACAGCACAAACAAACTTAAATGAATGCTTTTTTTCTCTGCTGTCTCAGAAAGAAGGAGAGAAAATGGACAAGTCATCCTTGTTTTTCTCAGTGTGGTGCTGCTAAACAGTTATTTTTGAACAATTTCAAAACGAAGCTTAGGATAATTCTTGCCTTCTAAGCAATATTCGTATTTGCTCATCTTAATCATAAGGGCATGACTCTGCAGTGTGATGTAAAAATTCTGTGAATCCTAGGAGCTGTACCGAACTCTTCAATGCTTTGCTCCCTCAGTTATAAGAGCTTCAGTGGTAGCTTACCCTTGGGAAACCGGTTTGTTTGGGGTCTGATAAAGAGATGTATCCAGTTGTAGCCTAACTCAGGTTGTCTTCAGCAGCATTCTTCTGTGCACGTCTTCCTAGTATTTTCAGAAGACAAAATATGGTTTAAATTGCATGCAGGGATAACTGCCTGCTTGTCTCAAGATCCTTCTTGATCTTTTCCTCCCAAAGAAGTAATAGTTTAAGCTTTGGATTTTAGCCTTTCATTCTAAAGGAACACAGTGTTGGAAAGGTTAGACTTAACTTCCATAATCTCACGTTCTTCATGGGCTTAAGGTAACTGCTTACAAGAGTTCATAGGTGTCCTGTTTCTTGGTCTTAGTTGACACTGGGTTGGTTTTTTTTTTCCCCCCAGCACTACATTCTTCCATGTTGAAAGATTACTGCTATGGTTGATAAATTCCAATCTTCTGTACTAAACTCCTTTTTACAAATTCCCCAAGAGTTTTCAAAGGTTAAGCCATCACTGACCATTCTTTTGCCCACATTTCAATTATCTGCCGTTCTTCTACAGCTTCTTCTAAAATTCAGTATCACGTTTCCTAGGTCATCATTTAACATTTGTGTTGTTAGACTACTGGTTATGTCATTTTTCGTTCTGATGAGTGGTATAAAGCATTTGCAGCTCAGAGGCACCTGGAGGAAGGATACCTCCTTCTGTCAAACCTGCCCTAGGTCAGGCAGAGCTTATTTTTCTCCAGTGTTGCCAAGAAGTGGTACTGCTGCTGAGCTGCCCCGCTGGATTTCCTTGAGGAATGGTGCAGGCTTCCTGCTTCAGCAGCCAGGCTCTTGGAGCATGAGCGGGTTGCATCAGTCTCCACAAAGGTGCAACTGAATATTGGTCATTCTGTTGTTTCTCGTCATATTTTATCACAGTCTTACTGTCTTTGAGTACAGTAGCAGTGTATTGAGCTTCTCTGAAGTGTGAAGCTTTCTTATGCAGGTTGCTTTAACAGCCTGTGTTTGCATTCCCAGTGTGCTTTGTTCCACCACCCTCTTCCTCTCACCAGCTGATTCCTATTTCTTTATTTTCTTTTTAATGATATTTGCATAAAGACATGGATGTTTTACTGTTACTTTCCTTCCTCACCGACTCACAACTGCTCCAGATTTATTTTTAGTATTTCACCTTATCTCTTCCTAGCATTTGCTTGTGGTTTAAGGACTTTCTGCTTATTGTTTCTTTTTATAGCTTCCTGTAAAAAAAAAAAAAAACCAAAACAAAACAACTTAAACATAAATATGGGTTTGAAAACAAGGGAGAGGATTGTTGTACTAGGTATAACTATGACCAGTGTGTTCGTTTTACATTTCAGACACACAGACCTAATCTAACCAAGCCTGTCATGTTTGTTTGGGTTTTTTTTCTATAAACTAACCAACTTGCCAGGTACTATTTTACAAAATCTTACTGTAACAGCTCATAAAGAAACCAAAACCTGGTACACAATTTTTTTCCACATTTGGAGAAAGGAGCTATATGCATTCTTGTTCTTTGTGCAGCGTATTTCATTGCAGTTTCAACTGCTTTCAAGCCCTCATGCGTACAAGACAGTGTCTGTGGAATAACAAAGGGAATCGGGGCTGTGCAGGTGCTGACGGAAGTATCTGGCTTCAGCATATGGCAAGTGAGTGCAACATTGCTGTGCAGCTATGATGCTGCACAGTTCCTGCCGTTTCTTATTTCAGCCTGCAGTTGGGAGACAAGGTACTGGGCATGTTCCAGGTAAACAGACTCAAACTCTTCCAAATGCTTTAGAGTTTTTCTGATAATTTTATGTTAGCCTCCATGAAGTGAATACCGATGTTCTTTTGTAACTATGTATTTTGCAAAAGCATTCAAGAGTTAAGTACAGCTGCTAGGACTCATAGAAATCTTACATCACACACTGCAGTCTCATGCCCTTATGATCAGGATGAAAGAATACAAAAATTGCTTAGAATGCAGGAATTACCCTAAGCTTGGTTTTGAAACTGTTCAAAAATAACTGTTTAGCAGCACCATACAGAGAACAAACAAGGATGACTTCCCCATCTAGTATCTTCTGCCTTTTATATTCCCTTTTCTGAATAGGATAGCAGATACTGATGCTAGTGAAAAAGGAACAAAGTAGTTCTTTCCTTTCTTGGAAAAAACATGTGTGGTAAATAACTGTGAGTGGTCTTGTAGTCCATGACCTTGAACGCTGAGGAGCACAATTGCCATTCATCTCCTGCAGCGATCTTTGTAGGTCTCTTCCAGTCCAGAGAAGATAAGCCTGTGAATTTTGGTAAAAAATAAGCTATGTTTTCTTGTGCTGTATGCAGAACTGCTCAGGCAGCATCTTAGAACATTGCGGCAAAAAGACTCGGTACCAAAGCAGGCATCACCAGCAGTGCAGGTGCTACCAGCAATGAAGCCAGTGGCGACAGCTCCACTACCAAAGCCTGGTACATAATAGTAATTTATTCCTAATGTGAAGGTGAGCAATTGAGGTGGATCTCAGCCCTACAGGGGCAGGACCAGTAAGGGCACAGGGCACGACCTGCAGCTGGGAGAAGACAGCCTGCTGTGGAGAAGCTGCCGCAGCACTGCCGGCAGCCCTGACCTAGCTGCGCACGTGTACCAGCCAGCCTCTGGGCGCACACCCAGGAGCATCTGCTTTAACAGTCTCTCATCTCTGTCTTCCAACAAAGCTGTCTTTCTAGGAGAGCTACAAAATAATCTAGATTTTGCAACAGCAATGATGTAATCTCAAGTCACTTGGTATTTTCACAGCTTCGGTTCAGATGAGATCATTATCCAAATGGTAAGTCAGTCCAGTTACATCTTTTTGGCATGTTCTGGCTGTGCTGCAAATGGACCAGGTTCCACCAATAATCTTTGAGAGCTTCTACTCCATTACTCCTGTGCCATCTTGACAGCTCAGAGAACAGAGAGACAAAAGCGATTCCAGGAGCAAGGACTCAAATGGTTAGTTCAACCTATTTGTGTTTTCTTTTTTTAACTTGGAAAACTTGTTTAACCCTAGTGCAGAAATGTAGTGTACACCAACCAGTGTATTTTTGGAATTTATCCCATGCAAAACACAAAACTTATCGGTCAACTCTTGTTGTAGACAATGACTTAAAGTTTAAAAGAAAAACAATACTCCAAAAGAAATAACTCCTTACTTTTTTAAAGATGGCATTTACTGAACACTGATTAATTTATGTCCAATTTCATGTAGCATTGTATTCCCTGTCTTTTAGATAAGAAAGGAGAGCCTGCTGTGCCATTTCGGTGCAGTAGGTGCCAAATTGAAGATCTCCTGTGTGTGTTGCAGACACTACTCATCTAACAGTGCTCGGAGACTTGGCAGGGTACTGGGCGTGTATGCAAGCTGCTTTGTTTTCCGTTTTTTTTATTCAGTGGATTCTTGAATTTGTAACAGATTTTTTTTTTCTTAATACTTTATGGTTATGATAAATTTTGAAATTCAGCTTTTTATATTGGTATTTCTACTGATTAACTCTAAACAAAATAAGAACTCGGGTGTCCCATAATCTTCCCTCTGCTATAATGAAAAATAGATAAATCTCCTGATTCGACGGTTAAGCAGGAAGAATGGAAAGTTATTTTGTAAGGAGAGAATGTTTCCAGCTTTTTGTACTATGTATAGATGGGATAAAACTTTAACTGTGTCTAACAGCAAGATTTTACGCAGTATCAGAGATCTGATGCTTAGTAATGGGTAACAGTCATTGAAAAGCATTTCAGTGCATTAAGCAATGCTTCATTAAAAACAAAACCAAACCCTGCTGGCAAAGGAGGCTCGCTGCAGAGATTGTAGCATTGGCCTTTTGCTCTCTACCTGCATGTTTTTGTCCTCTCCATGTTTAGGTAGTCTGTTTAGATTTTTTTCTTTCTTTTCTCTCCCTTGATGCTTTGGATCAATCTCATAACTTTATTAATCAACACTGAGAGAACATAGGGCTAAGTGTCTTGAAAAAGAAAAAAACAAAAAACAGAGAAAATACTAGTTTGTTCACATTATTCCATTTTAGGCTCAAATGGTTTTGATTATTTGATTGCTTTATCTGAAATATTAATTCTATTAATGGTCTTAATATAACCACATAGACTGGCAGAAGAGCACGTTCTGCCCACCTGAGATAGAGATAAATGTGCAGCTACATGAACGAGGAAGTTTGTTCCAGAGTGTAACTGAGATATGTATTTGAGGACAATACTGTGAACAGGAATATGTGCAAATGGTGGCACTGTGCACACAGTTTAAGCTGTGACACTGGAAGACCTTTGTGGATTTGTGAGATAAGATTCTGAGTAAAATTCTGGTGTTCAAGTACATGGCTGGTTTGCATGAAGATATTTTCTTTCCATTTTGTAAATTCTGTTAATGATTGTACTATTGTCAAAAGGTGGAAGGTTTTTGATTACGTCTTCCCTTTGGGAAATGCAAATAAATCAAAATCAAACCTGCATATCTGAAGATCTCCCAGTGCCTAGATAGACATCTATTACTAATAAAAAGTTCCTGTATACTACCAGCTTTAACAAAATCTGTCTGCTTTGTAAGTTTCAAACTTCTAATTGGATTCTGAAAATGATCTTTAAGTATAAGATTACTTATTAGTGGTGGGAGTCTGTTACAGACTGCCCAACCAGGTTGAAGAGGCAGATGAAATATTCCATAAACAGCTGGAAGAAGTCTCAAGATTGCTAGCTCTTGTCCTCCTGGGGAACTTCAACTTAGCAGATATCTGCTGGAAATACAATACAGCAGAGAGGGAACAGTCTAGGAGCTTCCTGGAGTGTGTTGAGTGTAACTTCCTGACACAGCTGGTGAGGGAGCCAACTAGACAAGGTGCCTTGCCGGACCTGTTGTTTGTAAAGACAGAAGGACTTGTGGGGAATGTGATGACTGGAGGCCGTCTTGGGCATAATAATCATGAAATTATAGAGTTTCTGATTCTTGGAGAAGCAAAGGGCGGTGTCATCAGAACTGCCACCTTGGACTTCCGGAGGCAGACTTTGGTCTTTTCAGGAGCCTGGTTGACAGAGTCCCTTGGGAGGCAGTCCTGAAGGGCAAAGGATTCTAAGAAGGCTGGATGTTTTCCAAGAAGAGCATCTTAAATGTGCAGGAGCAGGCCATCCCCATGTGCCGAAAAACAGGCCATTGGTGAAGAAGACCAGCCTGTCTAAACAGAGACCTATGGTTGCGACTCAGGGAAAAAAAGAAAATTTATGGCTTTTGGAAGAAGGGGCAGGCCACTCATGAGGACTACAGAGATGCTGTGGGGCTATGCAGAAGGGCCAAAGCCCAGCTAGAACTTAACCTGGCTTCTGATGTTAAGGACAATAAAAAAAGTCTCTATGAATACATTAGCAACAAAAGGAGGACTAAGGAGAATCTTCATCCTTTAGTAGACAAGGGTGGAAACATAGTGACAAAGAATGAGGAAAAAGCTGAGGTACTTAATGCCTTCTTTGCCTCAGTCTTTAACAGTAAGACCAGTTGCTCTCTTGAGTACCCAGCCCCCTGAGCTAGTAGACAGGGGTGGGGAGTAGAATGAAGCTCCCATAATCCAAGGGGAAGTGGTGAGTGACCTGCTACATCACTTAGACATACACAAATCTATGGGACCAGATGGGATTCACCAAAGAGTACTGAGAGCGCTGGCAGAAGTGCTCACCAAGCCACTTTCCACCATTTACCAGCAGTCCTGGGTAACCAGGGAGGTCCCAGTTGACTGGAGGTCAGCAAATGTGATGCCCATCTACAAGAAGGGCCGGAAGGAGGATCCTGGGAACTACAGGCCTGTCAGTCTGACCTCAGTGCTGGGGAAGGTTATGGAGCAGATCATCCTGAGCGCCAGCACGTGGCACATGCAGGACAATCAGGTGATGGGGCCCAGTCAGCATGGGTTCGTGAAAGGCAGGTCCTGCTTGACTAACCTGACCTCTGTGTATGACAAGGTGACCTGCTTGGTGGATGAGGGAAAGGCTGTGGATGTTGTCAACCTGGACTTCAGTAAAGCCTTTGACACCATTTCCCACAGCATTCGCCTGGAGAAACTGGCTGCTCATGGCTTGGACAGGTGTACTCTTCGCTGGGTCGAAAACTGTCTGGACGGCTCAGCCCAAAGAGCTGTGGAGAATGGAGTTAAATCCAGTTGGCAGCTGGTTACAAGTGGTGTTCCCCAGGGCTTGGTATTAGGGTTGGTTCTGTTTAATATCTTTATCAGTGACCTGGACAAGGGGATTGAGTGCACCCTCAGGAAGTTTGAAGACACCAAGTTAGGCAGGATAGTCAACCTGCTTGAGGATAGGATGGCCCTACAGAGGGATCTGGACAGGCTGGACTGATGTGCCAAGGCCAATGGTACAAGGTTCAACAAGGCCAAGTGCCAGGTCCTGCAATTGGCTCACAACAACCCCATGCAGCACTGTAGGCTTGGGGAAGAGTGGCTGGAAAGCTGCCCTGCAGGAAAGAACCTGGGGTTGTTGGTGGACAGCTGGCTGAATGTGAGCCATCAGTGTGCCCAGGTGGCCAAGAAGGCCAAGAGCAGGCTGGCTTGTATCAGCAATAGTGTGGCCAGCAGGACTAGAGGGGTGATTGTCTCCCTGTACTCGGCACTGTTGAGGTCCCACCTGGAATACTGTGTGCAGTTTTGGGGCCCTCACTACAAGGAAGACATGGAGGTGCTGGAGTGCGTCCAGAGAAGAGCAACGAAGCTGGTGAAGGGTCTAGAGTACAAGTCTTACGAGGAGCGGCTGAGGGAACTGGGGTTGGTTAGTCTGGAGAGATGTTACGTTTACAATAGATTGTAGACTGCTTTTGCTTTCAAAAGGATTAATGTCAATGAAAGCTTTAAAAAGAAGGCTCACCAACTCAATACATAAAAAGGCCGTCTGTCCTGAAATAAGTCCACTCTATAACCTTGTGGTCTGTTGAATATCTGCTGTCGTCCTATATCTTCGTTCTCTTCAATAAGGTATGCACATGGGCAGAATCATCCCCTATAGGTATTATGACTAAAGTTGTGTTCTTCTCTGAACTACAAGTAGAGGCAGCTAGTCAGAGAGGTAAGTTTGTTTCTTTGCAGGTGAATTTGTATTTCCTGATATGACGGACAAGCTGTTGTGGCATGTTGCCATGGGAATTACCCATTTCAGCAGTGAGTAGTTTAGCAAAAAGTTATAGTTTAATAACAAAACTGGTTCTTAGTGACCAGGAAAATCAAAGTTACTGTTGGAGATACTCTAATTCCATTTGGTATCCTTTGTCCGTGGTCATATTTGGTGGAGAAGTAGGGAGTACCTTTGCACGCAGCGTGTCAGGGCTGGAGACTCACCGTGACAGAGGAATAGCTGAGGTTGACAAGGATTGTGGATGACAAGAAGGATTCCAAGAAAAGTGGTTGGCACAGTGCATGACACTGAGGAGTGTATCAAACCCCCAAAGTCTTGGGGTTTGTAATGACAGCATTCAGGTTCAGTTCCCAGTGTTGCTACAGACTTCATTATATGACTGAGGAACATCAAATCTGGAGAACTGGCATGGTCAATAATATCTTCTTCCTTTCATTTTTGCTATGGATCTAGGTGGCAGGAAAGTGTAGCAGTATCTTACGTATATGGATATCCCCACACAGGCCCAGTTTTAGTTAGCTCCATTAAGTGCTGCTGTGGCACAAACCACAGGACATCAGTGGCAGAGAGATGATAGAGCATTTTCAGAGAAAGTGAAGCTAAGAAAGGTACAGATGGTTGCTTCTAGCCCTTTTCAGCTTTTAAAATTTTTTATTAGTTATTCATTTTCACAGTCATATACATTTTAATGACGGAAAAGGAGTGTTATCGATACCTAGCCTAGCAAGTCAAAATGCATAAAACAAACCAGAATTTTGTACAGGGCTCAGCTTGTAGAAGTATGTCCAATCTTGACTTCAGTACTGAATCCAGTTGCTAAAGTAAATAATCTGTTTCTTTTTGTTTCTTGCTCTAAAATGGGGTTTCCAGAATTCGAATCATTAGTCTAGATTTTTCCTAGTGAGCTCCCATTTTAAAGTGTAGAGGTCCCAGCTGAACACAGCATTCCTGTAATTATTAGTTAATGAAATATACAGTATCAGAAATATTTCAGTTCTTTCTCTTGGCCGTGGTTAAATGGTTAGCCATTAATAATGGTTAAAGCTCACACTCAGTAGATGTTTGCAGAGATACCGTATATCTGTGTTTCTCAAAGTACAATTGCCTTTTTCCAGACTAGGTAAAAGGGGGTTTGTGCACTGTTTTTAAATTTACTGTTGTATATGGTGACCAGATATTTCAGATGTCTACACACCTTTCCAGTATGGAAACACGTCAGCTCTGATCCATCACCAAGCTTTTCAGTTACCTTGAGTCACTACCAGTTCTCCTCAGCTCCACTACAACCCAGTCCGTGTTTGCTCAATAAAGGTGTGTTCCTGCCATTTGTATGCATTACTCTGCTGAGCTGCACATCTGTATTGATTATTTTTGAAGGATGTTTCACTTTCGGTTTGAATCAAGAGGAACATAAATGAATGCATACATTCCGAAACATCTCATCTGTCCCTGTTACCGTAGCCAGGTAGCTCGCTTGAGCTGTATGGCCTGGATCCAGAGTGCATCCTGTTCTGCCAAAAGTGCGTCCTATCCGTGTTGTGGGAATGTTATGCATCATGAAGCTGGGGAACAGTTGATACCTGCGAGGTGACTTGCTGACGGGTGGCTTTCGGGAGGGACTGACGCAGAGGATTGTTTACAGGCAGATGCAGTGATTAACAGCGCAAATACCTCTGGGTCCTTCCTGCTCGTGGAGGGCAGCCGTCAGGTCTGCAGCCTTACGTCGTGTCTCCACAGCGGAATAACCCACCCCGGGCTGTTCAGCCAGACTGGAGATCCATAACCAACCTTTGTGGCTGCTCTGCTAACGCAGTCACAGCTGTGAAAGGAGATAGGGCAACGGTTTCCTCTTGAGAATGAGCTGAAGCGGCGTTTCCTTCATAAGAGGAACCAAGGCTGTTTGCAGGGGTATCTGCTTTGCCTAAAGGCAAATGAGGGGCCCAGTATGGTGTCCCATGTTGGCCTGACTTCAACAGGCACCTCCAAGAGGTGCCTTTTTCTTAGGCTTGTTTGTCCAAAACAGCTTCTTTTCCCTTCAGCTAGAGAGACTGTTCCTTCCTAAACAGTCCTTGCATCTTTGATCTGCTGTGTTTGTGAGGCTTTTCCTGTCTTAGTATTGTCTTTTTAGTAAGCAATTCTCCAGAGTTTGCTGAGAAGTGGCATAACTGAGTCATTCTTTCCTTTCCTGCCTGTTTTTCTCACCAGCCTCGTATTAAACAATAACCAGTATATTAGTACAATAAATATCGTAATACAATATTCATAAATTATTAAGAGCAGTTCCAAATCTGTCACGATGAACTCATAGGAGTGAATTGCTTTTTACAGCAAGCATAGATTCCAAGATTTTTTGGGCTGATGCTCTAGCTCATGCACACGCTATTAACTATTTAAACAGTGAAAGCCTAGCTTCCTTTTAAGGTAAAAATCCTTAGTATAAAAATAGCAAGGATTTGTTTGCTACCAAATATTAGTAGTACTTCCCTTCTGACTTCCCATTTTCCTCCGAACCACCCTGTCTCCCCGCTGAAGTCCTTAAGAAGCTGTAGATAAGAGTTGTTCTAAGAAGTAATTGCAACACAATGAATATTTGAGTGTGCTTGACAGATGTGATACTGTAGATAATCAAGAAAAGGGGCTTCAGACGAGACTCTGGAAGATTGAGACTTCAGTGAACTAGTGAGAAATCAAAGTAGGAAAGGAAACTTGCGATTCCACTCCCAGTTGGTAAATTCCTGAGCAGTTAGGCTATCACTAATTGTAGCCAACATTGCTCCCTTAGTGATAATTTTTTATGTGATGTGTAATTTTCTCTTGAGATAGCAACAACAGAAATACTACACATTAGCTTTTCTTAGCCTCATAGGTTTTAATAAATTTTGGAATTGCAGAAGATCTTGAGTAAGTTTTCAAAACACAACATAATGGCTGCAGGTTTAAGGAATTTTATAAGTCAATAAATACAGAGCAATGGAACAAATCTGCTTGAGAATTTGCGGTTCAGAGGAGATGCTGGAAATCCAAGTTAGCTTGGTCTCATCTTAGTGGGGGGGCAATAAGCAAAGTTTTGTCTGGATGAGGGAAGAGGGAAATGAATCCTGTGTTTAAAACTCCCCTGCAGTTGGTCTGAAAATTTGGAAACTTTCATTCTTCTAGTGATTTTTCAATGATGTATTGGCCCCATTAAAGTCAGTGGGAGTTTTGCCATGGCTTTTAATGAGGTCAGAAAGAGAATAGTACATTTCAACTTTTTTTTTTTTTAAAGTTGGAAATGAAGTTTTATACTTGGGTTTTTTTACAGTGATGTATTCGAGAAACAAATTCACCTGTAATTAGATGACATTTTCCGTAGCATGAGAGGAAAAAGCCTACTTGCAAGATGGGATGGAATAACCATCTCATGCTGCATCAGGAGAACAGTCACTGTCAGTGGGGTTTTTTGTCATTTATTTATTACCTGTTGCAGTACATAGCATTTAAGCACATGAGGGATCATTTAATTTAAAGATATTACATCTCAAAGCTGTGCCTTTGGTAGGAAAAAGCTGAAGTAAACAGGGCACAATTCAAATGAAAGGCAAGGAAAGAGGGATTTGATTAAGATACTTCAGCGAGTTTTAGCTATTTTGCAAAATGCTTTAGCTGTATTTCACATTTTACATTGTGCCAACAGGAACATGACATGATGCATTCTAAGTCTACATTCCTTCTATTACCAGTGAAATGCATCTGTCTATGAACAGCGTATGGCATGTTTTCAACAGCCTGTCACAATAACGCACTCATTAGTATGCCTGTGCAGGTTTATAACAGATAAATATTTATTAGATATGCAAATGTTTGCTCTCCTTTAATTCACAAGTGACGACTAATCAAAGCTTTGCTTTCTGTTTTTCAAGTAAAAAGTACTCTGCTCTGGTATGTTGTTTTAGCAGGCAATAATTTGATGAAAATATGAAGGTGGATGGAGGGGGTGGGAATCCTTTGCTTATTCTCATCTGTTTCTCTGAAGCTGTGCAACCACTTCAGCTTTAAAGCACCTTCTCCTGTTTTGTTATCTGACCCTGAATATTTTTGATGACTTTGAAATGTGTTGTATTTTAAAACAAAACAAAGACACATTGAAGTATCCAAGTGTCCTTCCCTCTTCTTGATCCAGGTGCTTCCCGTGGTGAGAATGCACTGCTTACCAGAAGCCAGTGCCAGCAGAGCTCCTTGTGGTCTGCAGAGAAAGGTTCCTCCAAACCTTTTGTGGCAACTTGTCTTTCCTTAAGAACTAAGCCTTGTCCCTGGTCTCTTGTGGCAGGGGAATGTGATGAACGTACCTTTCCTTACATTTGCAAGTCAATTCTAAGTGTGTGGGGACAGAAATGCAGAGGTGCATTTCTGGCAAGGTGGGTTGATGTTCATGGTGGTATCTTCTGAGACATGCTGCTTGGTGTCTGGTCCATTACTTTGAAGACTGAGTGGCAGTCAGCAGGAGCCTGCCCTCTCCTCCTGGGCAGCATCTCCTGGAAGAATGCACCTCCTGTGAGGGGACCAAGTGGGAGGAGCAGTTTATTTACTCACATTTATCACTCACCCAGGAAATGAATAATCTTCAGTGCTCATCCCACATTGTCTAAGTGTTGTACCTACTGCCTCCATGGTTTGGTGGCTGCCTCACTCTGCCAGGCAAGGTGAGCTCAGAGTTGACTAGCTTGGTTATCCAGCAACACCTAAGGATGGAAGCTGCATAAAGTGGGAGCTCATGTCAGCCTGGGTGGGGGTCAGCTTGAGGTAACTGAGTCTTAGTGTGTGAGCCTCTTTCTGTTTGTTTTAAATAGTGAGTCTGTAAACATCAACATAAATAGGAGCCACTTCCACTCCCATAGTTCAAAGTATTTTCACAGTGTTTATAACTGCTAAGGAACAATGTTTCAGAGAAAGCAGAACCCAGGCTTCCAAGATTTGCACATTTTGTGTTATGAGATACTCAAGCTTGTATATGGTAAACAAGGTTTAGAAACTCCTCCATGTAGTTGTGCTTTGGACTGTAGCATGCTTTAGAAGAAAATGTCTAATTGTGCCTGGATTTATTTTATAAATTGGGATCGTTTCAGCAGTCTGTGTGGCCTTCCATTCAGTTGTCTGTTTAAGCCAAGCCAAAAGCCACTTATCTAAAGATGATTTATTCTCACTCTTCAGCTGACGGAACCAGGCTGGGAAGGGTGAAAGCTGAATTGTTGGGTTCAGTCTAAGCCCCGATCTTTGATCAAACCATAAGGGGAGTATGAAGGACTGGCTATAACATTGTCCTGGAACGTACTTGCAGGTCTCTTGTACATTGCTTGTAGGACACCTTTTTAAAATAAACAGCTGTGGTATGTGATTGACTCAGATTTGAACTTCGCAGCTGTTCCTTCCTATCTGCCTGGTATGTCAAAACAAAAGCCTGCAGCTCAACATCCCTAAAATCAAAACCCTAATTCAAATATTAAAATTTGAATCAGCTTCTGACTTTCTGGTTTTGGCAGCATAAACGTAATGGAGGCAAGTGTGTTTCTTTGTCTAGTTCAGAAAAAATAGATGTTATTTATTTACTTAGCATATAGCAATTGTATAGTAAAAGGCAACAGCTGAATAGTCTTAGCTAGAAATGTGAAAGTACAAGTTGAGGCAGAGTATCTGGCTATCAAAATTGCACCTAAAGAGGAAGAAGGTTTTAGTGATAGAATCATCATAGAATCATAGAATGGTTAGAGTTGGAAGGGACCTTAAAGATCATCAAGTTCCAACCCCCCTGCCATGGGCAGGGACACCTCTGACTAGAGCAGGTTGCTCAAAGCCCCATCCAGCCTGGCCTTAAACACTTCCAGGGATGGGGCCTCCACAACTTCCCTGGGTAACCTGTTCCAGTGCCTCACCACCCTCACAGTAAAGAACTTCTTCCTAATATCTAATCTAAATCTCCCCTCTTCCAATTTAAAACCATTACCCCTTGTCCTATCACTAGACTTCCTGACAAAGAGTCCCTCTCCAGCTCTCCTGTAGGCTCCCTTCAGATACTGAAAGGCTGCTATCAGGTCTCCCTGGAGCCTTCTCTTCTCCAGGCTGAACAGTCCCAGCTCTCTCAGCCTATCCTCATAGGAGAGGTGCTCCATCCCTCTAATCATCTTAGTGGCCCTTCGCTGGACCTGTTCAATAGTTTGATGTCCTTTC
>VZSF01001381.1:40631-63846 GCA_013398295.1 Chionis minor
GGGTCCTCTTTTTTCCCTTTCTTGAATATCGGGGTTATGTTCCCCTTTTTCCAATCCACAGGAATTTCACCAGAGTGCCACGATTTCTCAAATATGATGGAAAGTGGCTTCGCAACTTGGTCCGCCAGCTCCTTCAGGACCCATGGATGAATTTCATCAGGTCCCATGGACTTGTGCACTTTCAGGTTGTTCAGGTGGTCTCGAACCTGATCTTCTCCTACTGTGGGCAGTTCTCCATTCTCAGAGCCCCTGGTTTTACCTACTGTGACTTGGACAGTGCAGTTAGAGCCCTTGCCAGTGAAGACTGAGGCAAAAAAAGTCATTCAGTACCTCAGCCTTATCCATATCCCGGGTGGCCAGGTCTCCCGTTTCCTTCCGGAGAGGGCCCACAGCCTCCCAAGCCCTACCTTTTTCCCTGACATAGCTATAGATTTTTTTCTTATTGTCTTTAAGATGGTTTAAGATACTTTAAGATGGTTTGTTTTGTTGGATTAAAACAAACAAAAGGTTCTTGCATTCGAGAACTCAGTTTTGTTCCGTCTGGATGCAGTGAGAATCTGATGCTCTCGCTGACTTCTTTTCGCCGTGTTAGACTTCACTCAGTGTGGAGCCTGACCATGAGCATGGTTCAGGGCGTGCTGTAAATGAGGCAGAAGGTGTAGTTTTCACCCATCCAAGAGCTGTGCTGTCCAGCGAGGTGTGGGGTGGCACTGCCAAGACCCTCGAGCTGGGGAGCTGCTGTGGCGTGCAGCTCACATGCGTGCTGTACTTCCCCCCCGGTGGCACGGCTATCTGCAGTGCAGACAGCCTCCTTCCACACCTGTACAACTGAATGCAACAGTAAAAACAGGGGGACACCCAGATGAGCAAGGGACGAGCCTACTTTTTTCCTCGTCGAGAATTATTTTGAATGAGTTAATACCAAAGGGGTTAAAGAACCATTGTATGTTTTGAATTTGGGCTGTCAAAGCAAATATTTTGACAGACGGTCAGAAGTGGATATTGAGTTGTGTGCTGTGAAGAACATACAGTTCTGTCATGGAAAAAACTTGTTGAGGGATGGGAAACTGAGAGGAGGAATAAACAGACAGTTTTCAGACTCAAAAGGGCCTAGCTTGAGTTTCTGCTCTTCCAGCAAAAATGGAAGAAGAGGGGCGAGCAGAGTGCTGGAGGGGAAGCTTCACTAAGTGCAGTTACTTACCACAGTCTGTAGCGGGGAAGGCTTTGCTGTATGGCACAAACACCCAGTTGGAGCCACGTGAGAATAGGTTAGGTTCCTTTGGAAACTCAAGGTGGGGTGTGTTGGAAGGAAAAGGTTAACTGCACCAGTGTGACTGAACTGTCAACTTATCTCCCGTACTGTATCTGCAGTCTTTCCTTTCAAAGTCTCCGTCTGGCAAACAAGGAACGCCCCTGTCCATTCCCTGAACTATGAGCCATCCTATTTTATATGTTTCTGTCTGTTCACAAAAAGGAGTTGTGGGTGAGTGGCACTCCCATTCACGGGCATCACTAGTGCAAGAATAAATTTATGCAGAAGTTCTCCCATGAACAAGGGTATGTTACTATGGAGATATGTTTTGTACCAGAATAAAATACTCATTACCTGGGAAAAGCCAAATTTACAAACTTTCAGGTGCTGTGAAGCTGCCCTGTTTTTGGGGAAGTGTATGTTCAAGTAGAGTCCTGAGATCTGACACAACCACCGTATCATTTTTAGACAGGCTATTTTGCTTATGCAGTGACTTCTGGAGATACCGTGTTTTAAAATGTTACTGCAATTTATTCTTGCACTTGCATTTCAAATGGAAAAGACCATGGTTTGGTCTTTTCTTCTGATTTTAATATAGCATCCCACGTTTGCTAGCAGTGCTGTGTTTTTATGGCTGTCAGTGATAATCTGGAATTTCCACCTACTTAAGTAAACGTGAACTTTGTTCTCATCTGTGTTCAATAAACAGTATTTTATAATCATGAAATGGTTTAGTTTGGAAGAGACCTTAAAGATCTACTTCCAACCCCCCTGCTGTGGGCAAAGATATCTCCCTCTAGACCTGGTTGCTCAAAGCCCCATCCAGCCTGGCCTTGAACACTTCCAGAGATTTTATGTTCAGCAGGTACAGGGTAAGCAGTAAGAGCTAGGAGGGATGTTCAACTCCTATGTCCCTTGCACCTCAATTAAAATCCTGGAATTAGAACGACGAGGGGTTCACACGGGTGCAGTGCTTGCACTGAAACACAGATTGTGGAGCTTTTTAAAACTTAATCAATAAAGACATTTTCTATTAAATAATCTTTAATTGTGCAAGCAGCATCAGAAGAACGTAGGTTTGTAGTGAACATTTCCTACATTCCAGTTGTTATTTAAAGTGGAAATACTGACAGAATTAACTTTTTTTTGGCAGGCTGACACTTCAGCTTGCAGTTATTACAAAGGCTGCATTCAAGTCATCAGTATGTCAGGTTGCTTGAAAACTTCATGCTTTCCCCCAAAAAACAGAAAATGAGCTAAACTGTTACATCAGTATGGCTAAAAGCATATCTGAATACCTTTTGCCTTTTCTTAAGGCAATGCCATAACATCAAACTAAGGGAGACAAAATTCAGTTGTTAGGACAGCAGCCTAAGTCTCTATCTGCTAGTACCAGAGGAGTCTGCAGATCTAGACAAGGAAAAGAAATGTGGATAAAACGTTGTGGATGGTGCACTACGACTGCTATCGGAGGGAGCAGGAATTGACTGATGAAATTCTGGATGTGTTGAAGTTGTGGGTGTGTGTTTTGCTTTGCATTCAGTGGGACTACTACCCAATTCAGCTACTAGGCTCGAAACTCCTAAGGAATTAAATATCAACACCATGACAAAGCTAAAAAAACCCCAAACTGGGGATGTCTGTTTTCCTGGCATCTGTGGACCCCTTTGTGTTTGACAGCAGTGAGCTCCAGATGTGGGTCTCAACTCTCTGGCCTCCAGTTCAGCGTCGGTATTTTGGGTTTTGTGAGGAAAACTTGAAAGTGCTACTTTCTCATCACGGAGGGGGTAACATGAGGGCATTTCCTGTCGTCCCTCCCAACCCCTGGCTTGCTCACAGGTGACACGGTTTCAGTGCAAACACAGAGGTGTGTGCGCGATGACCTGCTTGTTATTTTGAGGCCAACATCTGGGTATCAGTTGGAAGTATAGTGACCTCTGATTGCCTCTTGTACCAAGATAAGTGTAACTCTGGGAATATCATCAGCTACTGTGGAAAGCCCCGGGGAGCACTCTCCTGCAGCCTCAGCGTGCACAGCGCTGTGGAAGGGGGGAGTTGAGAGGAGTCAAGAAGCTCAAGTCTTGACTGGCAACTCCTCCCACTGGAGCTCTTGGCCACTTGGCAGCCACCAGGGCATCTTCCTGCAGATTCCCTTTCACAGTGGTTCAAGTCAATGGAGGCTGCCGGTGTTGGCAGCAGTTGAAGGTGAGGTGTGTGCCATACCTGCCGGCAGACTGCTTTTCTGAAACGCTTGTGCAAAGCTGGATACAGAACCCGTGGAAGCACCACTCCTGCAAAGCCCCGTGCTTCAAAGGGATGGGCTGCGCCACCACATCGTGGGGCTGGCTCAGCTGCAGTCAGCAGAAGCCTGGAGGGTTGGAACAAGGTTCCTTCACTGCCTTTTGCACCCAGGTGCCTGTGGCATGTGAAGCTTTGCCCGGCTTCCTTCCCAAAGGCACACCGTGCTGCTGCCCCAAACTGAAGGCAGGAGCCACACGCCTGTGAAACTGCTTAAACGTGTACGAACGTTTCTCTGGGTAGCTGCCAGCAAGCTTGGTAATTTCAACCAGAGAGGACGATGGGGGCGTGGTGGTAGGAGTGGGTGGGACCGCTGAGTGTTGCGGAGACCTTTGCTTGCAAAGTGCTCGACAAACACCCGCAATGGGATGGGGTAGAGCAAATACCATAAGTACAGCCCAGCAGCAGGAGATTAATCACTCCCGTGGGACAAACCCAGGAGGTTTCCAGCAGGCTCTGTTTGACAGGCCCCGGTTAGAGCTTTTGCCTGGTAATGTGGATCTGTGTGAGATCTTGGCTCATTGTGGGGGTGGAAACGAAGACTTTTTTCCACTGCTGATGTGTTGTCTCTTTTTTTTTTTTTCTTGTAGGTGTGTGATGTCAAACAGTGGGCAGTCCTTGCGGCCTCCCCCACCAGCTTGCAGCGTCATGTGCCAGTATGAATATTAAGAAAGAAAAGCGTACTTCAGAGCTCAGCATCCCAGAAAGAAAAAAGGAGGAACTAAACGGAGAGAACAAATGACTGCACTGCTTGCAAAACTTGGGGCCGTTCACTTTTTCTCCTGAGAAATTTCATCTTGGCCATTGTGAGAGAGCTGAAAGCAGGCAGAGCAGCCACAGTGATTTTCTTAGGGTCCTTTTTTTCTTTCTTAATTTAATTTTTTCCCCCTTCTGCCTGGATTTTAAGACTATCAGCTGCACTGATCACAAGCATTGGACATCAATATGTGTCATGTCATTGTAACGTGTCGGTCGATGCTGTGGACTCTCCTGAGTATTGTGGTGGCTTTCGCAGAGCTCATCGCTTTCATGAGCGCAGACTGGCTGATTGGAAAAGCCAAGCCTTCAAGCTCCGAGGATGTGGACAACAGAACGGGGGGGTCGCAGGAGCCTTACCATCCAACACTGGGCATCTACGGGCGCTGCACCAGGATCTCCCACTTGCAGCTTTCTAGACGAGACACGCTTTGTGGTCCTTACGCCGAAAACTTCAATGAGATTGCCAGTGGGTTCTGGCAGGCAACCGCTATTTTCCTAGCCGTGGGAATCATGATCCTCTGTGCCGTGGCGTTTGTGTCTGTCTTTACTATGTGTGTGCAGAGTATTATGAAGAAAAGCATTTTTAATGTCTGTGGTCTGCTACAAGGGATTGCAGGTACGTGTACTTTCACAGCAACTAAAGATTTTTAACTTTTGGGCTGTTCAGCTGAAAAAATATAGTGATTCTATCCTGCCTACAGACAGGCTACATTAGGCAGACCCAAACCGGTTCTATATGCTGCTGTTTATTCAAACACAGCTGAAATTTATAGCTACACAGCATGTAATACATTGACATTGGCAGCAGAATTTCAGCGTGATGCATGCCAAAATGAACTGACCAATGTTGCTTTTGTTTGCTGTTCAGTTTTTCCCCTCTGTTTGAATTTCTGTCTGTAACGAAAACTTCTCTCCTTTGTTACCAGCAGAGAGCAAAGTTAATACTTGCGCGAAGACAGTCTATCTCCCTCTCGCTACTTCAGTAATTTTTTCACGGACCGAAGGCAGTTCTCTCAGTGTCTCAGAGGCTTCATGACTGCAATGAGAGCAAATAGCACCCCAGGGATAAGAGCAGCCTGCAGTCACTCAGCCAGTTTTTGCAGCATTTCATGCTAACTGCCTCCTTCAAGGCTGCGAGTTTGACAAGCGATACCTTACCATAAACTCTTTCTTTAGCCAGTTTATTCTTCAGCTGCAGTTGCACAGCCCAGTGAGCTTATCTTTTCACTGAGTATCAGCTGTGCTCTTCTGAAAAGATGAATAGGTTCTAGAGATTTGGTGTTTCTGCTTAAACCCATGGATTTCACAGAGATTAAATGACTGTTAGGAAACCGACACTGGACAGCCCTCATTAAAGAAGCATTTGGCTTTCTGTACTCGCCAGCGAGCCGTGGGGAGAACCTGTCTCATAAGCAGGTTTTCATCTTCTGTGCTCTGTGTGTGTGGTTGTCTGGGGGAGGAAAGTGGTCTTCTGCCCTACCTCTGGCAGCCCTCAGAGACCCATGAGGAGGGAGGGAAATGAGCAGGGCCACCTTCTCTTTCCCTCTTGGTGGTGCTCTTAAACCAGATGTTTTCAATTCATAAAAAGGTTTCATAACAACAAAAATAAGGGGTTTTATCTTGGTTGCTCGAAATGTGAATCCAGCTTCTCCCCTCCCCACCTCCACTGAGGTGGCCAAAGATGTCTGTGGCAGCTGTACCTGGACAGAGGGTGTAGTGGTAGGTGTTCAAACATTTATGAAGCTGGTATGCTGAGTTGAGACCTAAATTAATCTTACTCTAAATACGCATGAGGAAGTAGGCAAAAACTGAATTTTCTGCCTGCTTCAGCCCTCCAGAGCCAGCGGTACGGGGCAGGGACTGGCTGATGCTGGCTCCTGGACTGCTAGCATGGTGGCTGTCACCATCCTCCATTTCATGGTCTTTCGTATAAAAGTATACTATGTATTTCATGTCACCCACAATGTCAGGTTTGTGCTTCTGGGGCAGAATTAGATCCCTGAGTTGGCTCAAGATGCTTCTGTTCACATGATGGCATACAATTAGCAGATGAACTTCCTTTAGATAAAAATGACAGGTTTTGATGTAGTCTCTCCTGGTTTACAGAATTTGCCAGAACCAGTGCAACAAGGAAGCAGCTCTGCAGTGCAGATTAAGCCAGGGAAAGGTTTTAGCTCCTTGTTTTCTTATCCTGTAATTCAGAAATAATCCACCAAACCTGTTTTTCAGGAGAGGACACTTACTTCTTTTCTATTGGAGGGGTATTTGTATGGGAGAGATTGGTTAGCAGCATAAGTAGATGTTTGGCACGTCAGACTTGGTTCTGTTGAAAAGATAACTTTACTTACAACTCTGATACCATCTCAAAATATCTAGTCTAACATCAAGATCTACAGGAAGTAGGTTGTTGCACCTTAGAACACTGTTCTGGAGGCCATGTACTTGTGAGAAAATATGTGCAAAGGCAGTTATATGTTTTATTATCAAACCAGCTGTACCGGTAGTGGCTTCAAGAATTGAACTATACAGTCAACAAATCATTTCTTACATGTTGGGGGATAGATCAGTCCTTTTTGAGCTGTACTGAGGATAGAAGCACTTCCCTTCTTACGATTCAGACAAATGACACAGCATGAAACTGGGTAATAGAAGGGTCATGTTACTGAAACCGTTGCTGTGAGAAGTACGCCTGCCAGTATTTGCAGCCAGGCGTCTCGTGGCTAGCAACTCGTTTTCTCAAGATTAGTTTTATTGGGTCCACTGCTACTTTTGTGCCAGTAGCATTACAGCATCTGCTTGCTTAGTTGAAATTACTTTCCTTATGACTTATCGCAGCTGTTAATTTCAACGTTCTCAGTTCCTGAGTTTTGAAAAATGCTTAAGCAAGTTGTTCGAGGACAGTTGTCGGCATGGTTAATCCGTACAGGGATTATGACAGCTAGACCAATGCCCTGACTAGAGAACGAGATATAACCATGCCTTAATCATTTTAAGCATAAGATCATTCTTTCAAATGTGAACAATTATGTTTTTAATAAGCGTAGGAGAGGAATTTACAAAATTATTTTATCAGTCTATATCAGCCCAATATTTGCAAGTACATCAAACATCTCATTTTCAAAGATGAGATGCACCCATGGTAGAGTCATCTACAGGAACTCAGGATCTTGCAGATTTAATCTCATTTAAAATCTCGATGTCTTTTCAGTGGAGATTTAATATAATTAAAAACATACAAGAAGTTCATTTATTCCTGGAATTCATCATGAAAAAACCAATAACAGACACCGGACATATCTTTTCAGTATAGCAACATTGGTTGTGACCTGGATGATGCCTACGGTGAAATTACAGAACAGAAAGCAACATCTTTTCTGTTATGGCCCTTGGACAAGCTCATGTGCAACCTCTCATTTAGGTCAACAAGAAAGAGCCATACACATTATCTGGTCCATAGAGGGGTTTTTTGTGGCAGAAAATTAGAAATACAGAACCATAGAGGAAGAAAATGTGGCTCTTGTTTAAACTCTTGTAATTCCCTTGTTACAGAGCAAGGCCTTCCACCACTTATTTTCAGACTGCAGTGCCTTTCATTCTGGAGCTGTGGAAACAGTAATCAGTGGCCCTGGTTTTGGAGATGTTCGAAGATCGTTTCATCTGGAAAAGCATCTTTTCTGTGCAATAGAGAGTGCAAAGAATGGAGCTCTGTAATTAAATAGCTAATTACTACCCAGCAGCAAGAAGACCAGGCAGACTTTCATTTGAATGTCTTTTTGGGAGAAGTATTCTATTTTTACAGTCTGTGAATTACTTGAAATGCAGAGGCTAGAAGAGGCAGCATGTTATTATACGGTAGCTGATAAGAATCAATTCAAAGTACATTTTCACAGTAATCATATTGTTATAGGAGGTAAATAATTGCTCATCCCCTACTGACATATCTTGGCATGCATATAGGATAGCTGCGTATGTGTTTACAAGCCTTATTTGGGCTTGGGCACTTCACTTTGGTGCTAAGTAATAGAATCCAAACATAACCTGGACAGAGCCTAAAACAGATCCGGTTTCCATCTCTGACACAGTTTACTTTATGAAGTTCTTCATCAACAACTCTTACCAGCTTTTTTTCTTTTTTTCCACCTCTAAGGGCACGGGTGGGCAGAGCTGGCCCCGGCTGCCGTGGCTGGGCGGACACGGCCCCTTCCCCACAGCTGGTGGCTGCCTGACGTGCCGGTGAGCCACAACCCACACTGGTGGTGGGCCAGGAGGCGGAAGCTAAATCAGCAGCGCGTGTATTATCTCGGCTGCAAAACTCAAGCCGGCCTCTCTGTTTCCTTGCGGGGAACTACGCCATCACATGCCTGGGAAGGTTTTGGGGAGAGTGGACGCTTTGGGGTGCTGGCGTGTCAGGAAGGTGGCTGGGTTTGGGAGTTTGGTGTCTGTTACTCCTGCTTTGCCATGTTGGAGCGGGGCTGCATTACCAGGCAAGCTGACCGAAAGGGGATAAAATAGTTCCTCTTCTCCAAAGTCCTTCCAGAGTGCTGATGTCTTCGTCTGGGAGGCCTCTCGTGGGTCACCCTCTTCTCGCCGCTTTCTCTGTTCGCGGTCTACTGCCTCCGTGCTCAAACAGGGCTTGGCTGAACAGGTTTCCGACAGATGCATGAAAAAAAAAAAACCCCAAGCATGTAAAAATCGGGTTTCATCAGTGAGGAGACCAGCTGTGTCCCAGCCGTGCGCGGAGGGGTGTCTCTGGTTCGGTCAGGTGAGCGCGTGGCTGCACGGGGCTGCCACATGGCGTAGCAGGCTGCGCGGCGGGCACCTACGGCTTGAACAGCGATGCGCCCAGCCGGACCGAGCAGGGGATTGCGTCTTCCAAGGCCGCTGCAGGGGCGCCGGGAGCATTAGCTGCCCCCAGCCACTGTGTCACTCTGTCTGCTTGGGTGCACATCCTGCAGGTTTGGGCTTCCCTCCCTCAGCGCAGCGGTTTCTTCTCCAGCATTGCTGGGGGATGACTTGGCTTCTTTCTTTCCAGGGCCCTACTTCATTATGCTCCTCTCATCACCCAACGCTGCGGTTTCCTTCATGTTTCACCCTACTTGGTTCCTGCCCAGCATTTCCTCTTGTGCCCTGCTTTGTTCTGGGAGGCTGTTACTTTCACCCTGGCGCTTGTCCTGGTCAGTCCCAAGCAGGGAAGTCTCTTCCACGTTATTTCTCTTTTCAGGTATCTCACAAGCTCTCCTGCATTCATTCTTCTGTCATTTCCACAATTTCTCATTTTTTCCCTTTTATTACTGTTCACGTCTTCTCCTGTTCCCTGCTGTGGTATCTTGGGAGGCTCCTCCATCAGAAACTACAGCAGTACCTGAGTTCAGTTCCGGGAGTGCAGCTTTACCCTCCCAGTGCAAGGAAACTTCTCCACAATTTTCTAAGATTAAGAGGTGAAACCCAGCCTGAAGCCAGCTGTGTTTGTAACAGTCTGTATCTGCCGCTGGAAGAGTTTGTTTTACATCTCCTGCACTAGGAAATAGTTCAGCGTGTTATACTTACTGGTCATCATTCCCATTTGGAAGGCTGGATGATTAGGAAGGTGGCCTGAGCAGAGCGTGATGGGAACCATCTGAAGGGGAAGAGGATCTGGAGCTGCTTGTGGGGGTGTATGAAGTAGGATCCGGTGGCGCAGGGTGTGCTCGTGGTGCACGGGGCTGTGCGGCTGCGCTCTCCTGGCTGCGGGAAGGTAAGGAGGCCGTGGGGAGTTGCAGAGGAGGAAGCTGAGGAGGAAGCAGGAGGTCAGCCAGGGCTTTCCTTGGAGAGGGAAGAAAACGCAGGAGAAGCAAGCTGCTGTGGAGGAGGTGTGAGGCTGCTAGAGCTCTTCGGTGCTCAGAGCGTGATGCAAAAGGTTGTGGTGGTTGCAGAGTAGTTTAGGATATTTGGTTATAGGCAGCAGCACGCTGTAAAAAAGCATTACGTTGTCGGAGAAAGGGCCAAGCTGGCAAGCAGGAAAGAAAGCACCTTGTGAGCTCACGTTGCTGCCTGCAGGCGATGGAAGCAGTTGCTCGGCCGGGGAGCCCTGGCAGCGAGAGAGCAGAGCAAGAATGGTTTTGCCCTTGAAGGCAAGGAAGCTTCTTGTTTGTCTTTCTAAAACGCAGAGCATGCATTTTTCAAAAAGTGTATTTCCTCTTGGATTCAGCTCAGAGTTTTTCTTTTCTGATGCCAGAATTCTGAATTCTTGGGGTGGGAAGAAAGAAAAAAACTGGGGGGTGGGGGTGGGGGTGGATTTATAATGGAAATCCTGACAGTCTGAACTGCTTTTGCTGTCTGCGGTATAGTGCTTCCTGTAACCTATGTGGCCAAATGCCAGCACGACATCTAATACACACTTGGCTGCTGAAAGTTCAAGCGAAGGGGACTGCTGTGTTGGAATATGCCAGGGAAGGAAAATTGAGTTCAAGTGCTAAATTGCTGTTGAGCCTGAGGGAGAGTATTAGTAACTTCAAAGAAATGTAGGGAAGATTTCAGTGTTTTGTTAGATTTGGTGGTCGGCTCATCTCCTGCGCTACCAAGGTGGGCATGTGGGAACCAGACAACACCCAGCAGATTGTAAATAGAATAGAAAAATAAACAAAAAATACAGGTTTTCAGTGATCAAGTTTGGCAGCTGGTTTTTCTCAGCAAGCATAAATCTCCTCCATCAAACAGTGCTCAGTGTGAGACTCTGATGCTGCCCACTGAGAAGTGTTTTACCATGGTACATGTGCACATCGAGGTCCCTTACCTCTACCAGTGTACGTCAGATGCCGAGGCCAAGAACTTCTTTACACCCCTGCTCTGGTGATGTGGGCTAAGAGAGGCCAGGGGGATTGCAGCAGGGTAGCAGGGCTCCCTTTCCCTTGGATTTTTGCTGTCAGAGACAAGACTGATGCTGCTGTTTGTATATAGGATGCAAACACTAGGAGAAAAGCTCAACAAATGCTGACTTTTTGCTGAAACACAAGAAAAAAGATGAAGGTGGCTCTTTCAAGATGGGGGGCCATTATGCTTAGCTCCTGTCTTCGGTGTGCCTGGTGTGGTGGTGAAGGAGATCAGTGATTTAAGAGTTTTGCTTCCTTCCCCAACACAGATGAGCTGCACTCTGCTGCTGTACGACTCATGAAGACACCCAAAGCTCTCCACTTCCTGCATCCCCCTTCCCTTTTTCCTTCTTGCTGAGCCTTAGTTCCTCTGCAGCTCCTTCCCTTCCAACCCCTGAGGTCTTGTTTGTGCTGCAGGATCGTTACTGAGGAAATGTAATGCCATGAAAAAGATGGCCTGCTGCAGCCCTTTTACCTCAGTGCTTAAGCTGAGGCAGGTTGTTGCTTGAGCCTGCCTTACAGAGCTGTGGTCAGGAGCGGGTAGTTTTCATTGCCTTTATGCTGATTCAACACCAGCAATTGGTGGTTTGGAGGGCATGGCACCTACTGGTCAAACGGCAGGGGAAAAGGTTATGGTGAGTGGTGTGAAATGTACTGCATCTTCTCTGCTTCTTGCATGGACAGAATAATTGACATGGCCTGATATTTCCTTCCTGGATTCAGTAACCTCCTGAATTTACCATTCACAACCGAGTTCCTTGTTTAGCAGATTCAAGCCTTTTATTGGGCCATTCTAGTTTCAAAATAATCAGTGCTTCATGTGAGAATGTAAGAGGCGACCAGTCCTCGTGACTGTGCTTGATCAACAAACCTGCCAGTGGAGAGGTCTTCATCTACCTCTGCACTGCTGAAAACTTGTAAACATTTGGCTTTTATAAGATGCTTTATCTTGACTTAATTGAAGGGTTAGCATGCGCTGCATGGCAGTCCCCGTAGTGTGGAGACATGACTGCACGTGGCTGATCGCCAGCAAAGAGGCAGTGGTGTCATTTCAGGGCTTGGGACTGATCTTACTTTGAGTCTCTGCATTTCCTTCCCTCCCAACTAATGGAGAACCTCACCACATGTCTAGAAGTTACTAAACGCTAATGGCAAATTTTCCCTCCCCTCTCCTAAAAACAGGAGTCTGCAGGGTCACACTTTGTTATAGGGAAGTCTAAGCAGTTACACCATACCCATATCAAAAAAAACCCAAACGCTGAATCCCCCATATGATGTCATTCTCCAAAGCAACCCATGTCAACCTGATAAACTGCCTTATGTTTGTCTTCTCTGTGGGTAGCAAAATATGCTTAGTAGTTGAGTCTCCCACCAGCAGCCCCCCCGCACTGTAGTCCTGTCCCTGTTTACACACCCCAACATCAGTAATCCCATCAAAAGTTTACGTATGTTTGCATAGTATTGGTTATGAATGAGCATCTTCAATTTGCTCAATAAATGGGAAAAGATGCATAAGCAAATGGTGTAGTTAATTTACTGTTGAAGAGAGTAAGGATCTTACCCTTTTCCTCAGCTTGGGGAAGACAGTGTTTAGGGAACCGCTTACCCTTACATGACCTGAGACAATTTTAAAGGGAAAACAGTATCTGTGCAGGTTTTAAGCCATCACCTGGTTATAAACAATTCATTCTCCTGCCTCAACTTAGGTATCCCAGGTACACCGAAATCTGTATATGGCTGCAGTCCCATGCAGCGACTGCAGGAGGTAGGAACCTTGCCTTGGTGCACCACCCACCAGCAGCCCTCTTCACCCTCAACAGCCATACTTCCAACTTATCCCCAACCCCCTGTGCTTGTGCAAACCTGCATGGAGTGCGGTGTCCAGGTAGGCTTTTTTTAAGCCTTGACCTTCTTAATGTTACGAATTTTTCTTTTGTTTGTTGTGCAGCATTTCCAAGGGGGGCAGAGGCCATCTCCAAGGCTCTAGGGCTTGCAGAGTCTCCCCTTTTCTTACTGGGCAAAGGCCTTCTTGCCTCAGGTCAGCTGCTTGCGTTTGGTGGGTCTGGCGGTCATCCAGGGGGATGGAGAGCAGCTGCAGGGGCAGGTCTGGGGCCCCGTGCTGCTCCCTTCAGTATCTCAGCACTAACCCTCACCCTTTTCCTATATCCCGTGAGGAGTGCCGAGACCACCACATCAGCTGGCCCGAGTCCACCTCGTTAGCTCTCATCTGATTAAAATGGGATTACTGAATCATTTCGCAGGGCTGAAGGTGTGTGTTGCACAGCTGCTGAGTGGGAGGCTCGCGCTTTGGTTGTCTTGGTGGCTGGTGCGGTCAAAAGCATGCAAATGGTGACCTGGCAGAGTTCCTCTTGGGCAGGGGTTTCTCAGGGAAAGTTTGCACATGTGAAAGCATCCTTGGATTAAGCTAGCGTAGTACAGTTGTACAAATACTTTACACATTAAATTGTTCAGGTATTCAGGTAGCATTGACACATTTGGAAGTATAATAGAATCACAGAATGGTTTAGGTTGGAAAGACCTTAACGATCACCTAGTTCCAACCTCCTGCCATGGGCAGGGACACCTTCCAGTAGACCTGGTTGCTCAAAGCCCCATCCAACCTGGCCTTGAACACTTCCAGGATTGGGGCATCCACAGCTTCCCTGGGCAACCTGTTCCAGCATCAATGTGAGCAATAAAAGCAGGGCTATTTTGCCTGGCTGGTGCTGTGCCCATGGGCCAAGCGTTCATCTCCTGCGTCTGTGCAGAAGATGAGGATGATCAGGATCACTGCCACTGAGGAATCGACCCACCTGCACGGCCTGTGTAGTGGCGTGTAAAGGTAATCCCTCCCCACCTGTACCCTTTTTTCTTTCTCTCTTAAAACGCTGTTGCTTGGTCGTGCTGCTCCATGGGAGCCTGTTGCAGTGCCACCTCATTGATCACAGCTGCTTAATTTCCTGTTTCTTCAGCAGCATTTAAAGGCTTTTTTGCTATTTTGCTAGGAAATGAGAAGATAGTTTCAGGCTTTGCAATGGAAATTGGCTTTGTTAGTATATGCTGTTGTTTAATATGGCACAACAGCAGCTGCACAGGAGACTGTCAAAACTAAATAGAATGCCTTCACTTAGCTAAAGAAGCATCTGCCTAACCCCTGTCTCCAGGGTTGCTTCCAAGGATGAAATGAAAAAGCTTTTACTTGGATCTGACCCTGGCACATGATGTGGCATACAAATGCCCGTAACTGTAGACTGGCTGTTGCTTTTCCATGATCTTAGCCTGGCAGCTAACAGTGCCAGGAGGAGCAATTGCTTGCTGCAGTTCCAGGCCCTCAAAAGGGGAAAAGTTCTCGGTGAACAAATACGAAAGGCTTCTCCTATAGAAAAATCCTCACTGAACTGTCTTCAGAAATGTCGTTGCACAGTGGTGCAGTCTGCTGTATTTATATTGATCTTTCACAGTATGTTGTAATGTTTTGCTTTGGCTTTTTAGGAGAAAGGAGCTGCTTTTACATCATTTGAATATAAAACAGCTGATGTTTAATAGGTTGTCTGAGTTGTAATCAGGAAACATATTTTAGTCTAATAATCCCAATAAAATCTAAATCTCATCTAAATTCTGTATTTCTTAAAGCTGCTTTTTGAAAGGAGGTAATTAGGGGTTGATAATAAAATGTTATGTGAGAAAATTGCCTTCGGTGAAAGACAGGAAAATGTTCTCTGCTGACAGACGTGTACCAAGGAGTTTTAGATGAGGTCTCTGCATAAAAAAGTAATTTAAATAGTTCCTGTTGTCGTTCTTAGGCATCTGGCAGCATTGTGTAGCGTTCTTTCAGACCTTTATTTTAAGGAAGCCTAAGAGGAAAGGTAACGGCGAGCTTGCAACAACTAATAAAAAGGAAAACGTAATTATGAAAAATTAAGATGGTGATTTAAAGAAGTGGGCTAGAGCTAATTAGGAAGTAGGAACAAGAGTATGTGCACAGCAGAAGCTGCGCTCCGGGCAGTGCGGCTGTGCTCGGAGAGGGGGTTAAGTCTGTCACAGACCAAGCCTGAGCTCCGTGAGCCTGTAGGGGAGCACAGCGGAAAACAGCTTGTAGTCTTTTCAAAATAAATTTGTTCCTGCCAGCAGGGGGAACAAACAGCAATAATTCCACAGGTAGATTGGCTGTGAGTTAAAACTCTCATTTACTGTACATCATCACAAAGAGGATTCATTGCAAAAAAACCTTTTCTTCAGACAGAGTGCTCCATTTTTCTTCTCTGTTCTGTCTCTTGAAGGTTGGCTTCTCTTCAAAGACACTGGGACAAGAGCAAAAACTGATTTATTAAGAAAAAGAAATCTCTATCATTAATATTTACTGTCCTCCTGCCAGATATGTCTTAAGGCAAACTGTGCACAGGAGATAACTGGCTTTTTATCACATCATACTGACGTAAAATTATACAACACAAAACTGAGCTTTGTACTTCTGTGGCTAACAAAAGCTTAAGTGCTTTAATCTTAATTTACAGCATTAAATGGCTTAGCTGCACAATTCAGAAGTAGTATTTGAATGAGTCAAGTGTAAGAGTAACTGAATCGAATTCAAGAAACCTGAGAATTATAATAGTTAATCAATCCAGAGAGCAGCTTTTATTAAAAAATCTGCAAACTGTATTAGGAGCTGGTCTTGTGTCCTTGTGCAGAGTGAGTATAAATGAATGGCAGGGATAAGGCACTTGGCTCCCCTTTCCAGCCCCGTGTAAGCTCCAGGCCAGGCTCTCTGCGGTGTTTCATTCACCAGCAACATACTTCACTCCCGGCTCTGCGCAGCGCATCCAGCGCCCTCCCTGCCTTGCCCCTGGGGACTCTTTGGAAAACAAAACCATGTGCCCCTATGCTGCTTTGTGCTGTCGACCAGAAACCCCGTTTCTCTTCCTTCAACGCTCTTCTTAAGAATGTCTTGTTGCAGAGACTGTAAAAGCAAACCGGGTGACCGTCGGGCTGTGGATTTGATGAAGCTGTTCCCAGTACGCTGGGTGCGGTTATCTCACTTGCGCCTTGCCACGCCAGCTCTGTGCGTCAGATTGTTGGCTATGGGAGGCAGAAACGGTGAGCAGAGCTGCCAGGCTCCGCGGTAATAATGCAAATAAATAACCAGAAGGACAGAGCTGCAGGCCGGCGAGCCCCAGGGACTGAGCGGCAGCTACAGAAAGGCAGGGATGTAGGCGGTTAAGCTTAAACTTCTGTCAAAGAAGCAGAGAGATGCAAGGGACCTGGCCGGGCTCTGCCCTGTAGATGCTAGCATGGGAGATCAGCGCTGAGAATTTACCATGTTTTTTTCCCCTTGTGGATTCCCCTTGTGGATTGTCTGGCCACAGACTGGCCTGTGTAAGTGTTTTTTACTCAACTGCAGCTGTTTGTACGTGTGTTAGATGCAGATCAAGGCTATGCTGTTAGCTGTAGAAACAGCCCTCTGGCTTTTTCGTGTTGCATAAAATAGTTGTGCGGTGCTCCTTAGGTCAAAGGTGGAAGAGCACAGAGACTGCCAAGCTGTTCTTACTGCATTTAACCATTTCGCCTGTTTAAAAGCAGAACATGGCTTTCCAAGCAGCACCACAACCTCTCCTGGCCATGCAACTCCTGCTGTATCTTACCTTCTTCTTTCCACATGGGCATTTTTCCTTCCCTTCCCTCAGTGTCCATGTTCCTGGGAGCAGAGAGGTGTTTTTTAGGGAGTCTCTGGAAGCTGCTGCTCTGGCTACCAGTAGGTGGACAGTTAAGTGCTTTGGATTGCTGGCTTCCAGTTTAGCGAATGGTTTGCTGTGTTGGTGGGTGAGAAAGCACCTTATAAAGTCTATATTGCTTAAGCTGCATGAGTCATTGAGGTGAGTTTTGTAGCCTGTGACTGTTTTGTAGTTCCTTCGAAGCAGGAGGTAAAGCTCCTTGTGATCTTTTTTCTTTGAACACCCATTTTTGGACAAGTAGGGAGAGTCAGGGAGGGATCCCTGCACAGCTCGGCCATTGCTGCGGGTGTTGGAGCTTTGAGCTGAACACAGGCTGGGAGAGCCTGTGCCTCTCCGTGAGATACAAGGAGCGTAGTTTTTGTTGTGGGTATGTTGAATTGGCTTAATTGAATCATCCTTATTCACTTTTCCTGGCAAGTACAAACCAGGTATTAATGAAATGAGAAATTATGATAAATATTAGTGACAGTGGGAAGAAGCGCATGTCCTGAGAAGCTTTCTGTCTGCCCTGAAATGGAGTAGTAGAAGGTAGGTTCCAGTAGCGAAAACATTACTTTTTTTTTCTTCCTTTTGTTGTGCTAGGCCAGTATAGGATTCACGAAGTTAGCTATCTGAAGGAAAAAATCAGGTGAGACTCTGACCATATTCAAGTCCATAGTTAAGACTTTTCTCTAAATTTTGTTTTCATCCATGAGAGAACAGCTGTAGTTTATCACATTATAGGATGTAGTCAGCATTTCTCCGGGAATTTTCTGTACTCTTAAAAAAAAAAAAAAAGTTTTAATTCAGTAAAGCTCTGATGACTACAATTGGCAGCAGCGCTGCAGCCTTTTGGGGGCCTGAGTTTTGGGTGACAGCTCTTCAGTTTGGGGCATCCACACCATGAACCAGTAGCTTTCAGGAGTCGTTCAGCACTCTGGTTTTGGTAAAAAGCGGTGGATGTAGAGATCCTCGTGACTGTGACAGCCAGGTTTGCTGTTGAACACAGGCTCTCTAGGTTTGTGAGTGACGGAGTGATAACTTCAAAAACATCCTTGTTGGCAGCAGCTACATTGGCATTTCAGACCCAGCCTCTTAATTCAGTGATGGTGATTTTTAACTGCTAAAGGGCTTGTGATCGTTGGAGAAAATGGCAACTAGCCGGTACCAGTGTACAGTCAGAAAAATGCGTAGTGTGGTCGTGCCGGTTACGCAGAACAGGAAACTAGTGATGAGTAGGGGAGAAGGAACCGCTGGTGTTTAGTCTGAAATGGCTGCAGGGCTCAGCAGGATGAAAAGCACAGCTTATCCAGGTCTGTCCAAGATAAAGCAATACTTTATACTTAATGTAGTTTGGCCGATCAGCCAGGAAACACTGCATAATATTTGTAATTGGTTCTTAAATGTAAGCAGTGATGAAATCCCTTCACAGAGAACGGATATCACTCGCTAATGGATTTTGCTGCCCCAAAGAATAATGACATTTAGTTCATTCATGCCCATGGTGTTGTGTCATCGTTAGAAAAACGCTGGAGGAAGGACTTTCTTTTGTGAAATGTCTGGCATTCATAGACATTAATTTTAGACAGTTGGATGATAGTTTTTGTGTTTGTGTATATTAACTGCTTACTAGCTAGGACCCAGCTTTTCTTTCTCAGTGAGGAAATTTTCTTGCATCTGGCTGAATTTCTTTAAACAAACAATCAAGGAAACAACATACTGCAGAATAGTCTGGTCTAACTGAATTGAAGAAGAGGCAAACAAGTCTTCACAGCTGTTCGTGGTAATCTCTTAGTATAGGGAAGAAAATATGACTGTTTTTTATTTTATTACTTGGTAGAATTTTGGGATTAGATGAAATCTAATGGATGAACCAGTACCATACTTAAAAAGCGTATTAGGCATTTTGATTAAATCTCTCATCTTTGTGCAAAGAGACTTCATGTGTGCAGGGACTCTAATGTGACTTTTCATTTCCTTAATAAGCCCTTTGCTGCTTAGATAAAGACTGGTCCTCATAGGAGAAAAAAAATATGAATATGAGAGATGATCAGACAGGCAAAACATCTAATCTGAGCTTTTTACTTCCAGCCTGAGGCACAGCTGGGTGTTCAGGCAGTGTAGCAAGATGGGGAGTTGAGACTCCTGCATCACTAGAAATGTGCTTTCCTCCTGCAGCAGTCCATTGCCTGTTTAGAGGATCCCAGTGTTACCTCTGCACTGTATTTTGATCTGTTTTTTGGGGTGGACTCCAGAATTCATTCATTCATTACGAAAGCAGCTTACTGAACGGGCAGTATTATTTTTGTGCTATGTCATAATGTGACCAAATAAGCAGATGCAGTGTAAATTTATTTTTTTTTCCCCCCAGGCAAGAAAAGTAATGTAGGAAAAATCCAGAGGAAAAAAGGCAAAAATGGTTGTGATGAATGACTAGGTAAAGCTGAATGAGGGCTAGCTGAACACAAACTCAAAAGTGGATGCAAATATTCTGAAGTATTTGAAAAGTGCAAGTATAAACAGTAGGTAGAGATGCTCGAGTGTTTTACAAGCTCTGTATACCTATCAGCAATGCGTGAAAACAAAGGATTGAGAGGAATAGAGAGATTAAAATTGGGAACTAGGCCATTATCATATGAAATAAGACTTCCACAAGAAAAACCACAAAATAGCTACAAGTTTAGATGAATGCTCAACAGTATATTCTAGGGAACAATCAGTAAAGGAAGGTTGCATGGATGAGGAAGTGTTCTTCTGATCCTGGTACTTGGAAGGACGGAGTGACTGTGGATAACCATTTATACATGTTTTGCGTTTGGTGTTAAACTCGTTCGTTAAACTTGTGTTTTTCTGTTTTTATTTCTAGGCCTCTTCCTTATCTTAGGCTTGATACTTTACCCTGCAGGTTGGGGATGCCAGAAAGCAATAAGCTATTGTGGACCTTACGCTTCTGCTTACAAACTAGGAGACTGCTCCTTGGGCTGGGCTTTCTACACAGCTATCGGTGGCACTGTTCTGACGTTCATCTGTGCAGTCTTCTCGGCGCAAGCTGAAATAGCCACATCCAGTGACAAAGTGCAAGAAGAAATAGAAGAAGGAAAAAACCTTATCTGCCTCCTTTAACTCGAGTGGGGAAAAATACCAGTGCCTGGATCTGAATCTGCTTTCCATTGACTGGACGAGCAGATCTGCTTACCAGTGTCTACCATTTGTGTGACTGAGCCCCATGCATTCCAGCCCTGAACTACTGAAATGGTCTTTTTTCCTTGTTGGGCAATGAAGATCAGAGAAAGGATCCCAACAAACCAGAATGTAAATACTTGGGGATATTTTTAGTTTCATTTTATGATCAGGACACAGTTTAATCTGACTGGGGAGGTGAGGAATCACATGTATATAGCAGGAATGTTGTTACAACTCACAAATTGTGATTGATTGGATTGCCTTACCCACCTTGGTCACTTTGAAGAATTAGGATTTAAAATTTAAAAAGCCAGCACATTTTTTTTTTTTCTTATACAAAAGAGAAGCCTATTTTAATTAGGCTTTGTTTCCAAGGGCTCTCCTCACCTGTGAATATTTCACCATCGCCTGATTTGGTACCATACTTTTCATTGAGGTGCTTTTTAATACTGAACTTCCTTAAAGTACAGTGCCTTCTCAGATAGTAAGTGTATGTTGGAGAGAGCAAAGTTGACGTGACGCAGTTTACAGCAATCTTTAAGCATTTAAAAAGTTGAGTCCCTGCCAGGTTTCTTTGTGTTGAAATTTACAGTGCAAGGCGTGTGCCACTTGTTACTTAGCAGATAAATGATTTTGTTTCCATTGGCTAGAGAGAGAAGCTGTTCTCATATTGGTTTCACCTGATTCTGATAAAATTGTCTGAAATAACCACTGTTAGAAATATTTCTACAGCCTTCATTAAAACTCCTGAAATCCCAGCAGGTGCCAACTCCCTACAGCACAGCTGGGCATCATCTTGTGAATGCCAAAAGCCTGGCCTGGGCTGTAGCCTCTCCTGCAAATGTAGATCACACGTTGGACTTCAACAGTATTTTTCTTTCTCTTGCCACTGAAACCTCATTCCTAGTCTACAGATCAGTCTGTCTCATGACCCAGAGCCACATGAGCCCTTAAGAAATTCACATTTTTCAGGCGGTCTTGCCAAATTCTACATGGCTGGGAAGATCTTTTCCCTTTTTTTAAAACCACACGTAGTACGGATGCTTTTCCAACTAAATCAGCAGAAATGAAACAGCCCTTGCCACAAATTACATTCTTTTCTCAAAGGCAGTTGGTTGTACTACTTGTGGTGTTGCATCACTTACTAGAACTGCTTCTGAAAACAAATTTTAAAGGTATTTTAAAAAACAAAGGAATGATGCAACTGTGCCATAGGAGCACTGGGGAGAATTCATCCGAGAAGTAGTAGTTCTAATGCAGCACTAAGTAAAATTTAGACTCCTCTTCTTACTTCTTGGTAGTTTAACATCCTCCGGTGACAACGTTGCTCTCCATCACTTGATGTGGAGCAGAGATTCTTGTTTGTGCCTGGTCATTCCCTTAAAGCGTGCCATTAGTTATTTATAGGTCTTAAAAGATTGTTTGTTGTTACTGTACAGGTAGATGGCTAATTTCAATACGCTGCTTAAGCGATTCACAATACTAGAGCTGTTCAGCAGTCACGACCGCAAGTCCGGGTGAACACCAGCAGCTGCGGTGTTGGGAGCACGGGCACCGCCTCCGCCCAGCCCATCCTACGGAGGAAACCAGGCCCAGCTCCCATGCCCCGTGCACCTTCAGCCCACATGCCAGATGGATACGGAGGTGATCTCCGGGCCACCGTGCACCTAACGAGGTCAATTTCTGCTGATATTTAAAGGGGATTGTTTTAATTTAGCCTCTTCCTGCATTCACCCACTCCTGCAACCCATATCCACCGTATTCTAGTTGAAAACGGGTAATTCCCTTTTCCTTTAAATATTTAATTTTAAAAAAACCCCGAAAATTTATAGTCTGGAACCATTTCTGCCAACTGCCCGCATAAAGCAAGATTTTAACAAACCGAAGTTCCGAGCACAAAGTGGTGTCTGAGGACGAAAATCACAGCCAGCACGCCCAGTCCACACCTGCGTTCTCCTTGTTTTTTCTTCCCCATACACACAAACATCTCCTCTGAAGGGCATGCACTTGGCTCCTGCCGCCGGTCACGCACAGCTGCACGGCGGCCCTCGCCATCCCTCCTTCTGGCGTTCCTCCTGAGCCCTCTGCTGGAGCGTGCACCACCGAGGCCACCAGCCCAGATGTGCTCTGGGGGCTCTGCAGCTGGAAAAGCGGGGCCCTGGGGGGGGGGGCGCTAGGAAGAATGAGAGTAGCATATAGATCAGCTAAGAATTAACTATGAAATAGATTTAGGGTTTTAGCTTTTCTATAGGTGGGTTGCAATCCAACATCCACGTCGTTACTGCCAACAAATCTCACTATATTAGAGTGACAGATGCTGCTTTGGCTTGAGCACTTCGTTAGTCAGAGTAAGGTCAGTTCTTCCAAAAAAGTATAGAGGGTATATACTGCTTTGGCTTAGAAGTAAACAGTGATCAGCCTTCATTTACATTACTAGCTGACCTCTGCTGTGATCTACAGAACACTTAAAAAATTTTAGTAGTGCAGTTTTTAAGTGCGAAAAAGGTATTTTCAGTGGCATGTTTTGCTTTTGTTTGCATTTGTAACTGAGAAGAACCAGCTTTTCTGCTTGTGGCTGGTATACTATCAACCTGATCTGCAACAAAATAATCAACTAACTTGCAAGAATATCCATGCTCATCACATAGCACAGATAGAAGACAGGCTGGGAAGAAATACAGAAAAAAAGTAATCATAATTTCTTTTCTCAGGGTTCTGTTTTTCTAGCAAGTGATAAGATGGTATATATTGCAGATTTTTTTTTTATTTTCTGAACAAGGTTATCAGGTGTAGGGTGCACTCATTAGACTTGACAACTGTTTAAAATTGTTCCCGAAGTTCACCTCAGCAGTAGCTTTCCAAGATATTTTGAAGGGGGGAAAAAAAAAAGAAAAGAAAAATCAGCTTAAAGCTAATTTAATTAATTTCATGAGGGGGCTGCGGAGTGTAACTGCTTCTCAATGTACATGCACTGCGTAGGCTCTAGAAGAATTTGCTATGGATTCTTTAAAACCTGTGTGCCGATTAGTTCAGTTTAACTTTGGTTGTGTGGTATTGAAGAATTCTTCGAACGTCTGTGGTTTGATCAACTTAGTAAATGTGTATCCTGTAAAGTGCCATAGACTTTTTTTTTTAAATTGTAGCATATTTAAAATATATATATATAT
>VZSF01001382.1:7053-20056 GCA_013398295.1 Chionis minor
CGCGGGGGTCTGGAGCTGGGGACGCGGGGACGCAGGGGTATGGAGCCGGGAATGCGGGGACGTGGGGCTGGGGATGCAGGGATGCAGGGGTATGGAGCTGGGAATGTGGGGACGCGGGGCTGGGGATGCAGGGATGCGGGAGTATGGAGCTGGGGACACAGGGGTATGGAGCTAGGGATGTGAGGATGCGGGGGTACGGAGCTAGGGATGTAGGGATTTGGCAGGACAGGGCTGGGGGTGTGCGGATGCGGAGCTGGGGATGTGGGGACACGGGCGTATGGAGCTAGGGATGTGGGGATGCGGGGGGACAGGGCAGAGGATGCAGGGGTATGGAGCTAGGGATGCAGGGGGACGGTGCTGGGAATGCAGGGATGTGGGGGTGCAAGACTGGGGATGCAGCCTACAAGAGTGCAGGGCTGTGGGATGCAGGGGTGTGGAGCTAGGGATGCAGGGATGTGGGGGTACAGGGCTGGGGCTGCAGGGATAGTGGTTATGAGGCTGGGGATACTGGCTGCAGGGGCCCAGGGCAGTGGGATACGGGGATACGGAGCTGGGAGTGCAGGCTGTGGGAGTCCAGGGCAGCAGGATGCAGGGATACAGGGCTGGAGATTTGGGCTGCAGCGATACAGGGCAGTGGAACGGAGAATTACAGGGCTGTGGATATATGCTGCAGGGATACAGTGTGCTGGGATGCAGGGATACAGGGCTGGGGATGGGAGTTGCAGGGGTATGAGATATCGGGATGCAGGGATACAGGGCTGCGAGCACAGGCTGAAGGGATACGGGGCAATGGGAAGTGCGTTGCAAGGGTACGAGGCTGTGGGATGCAGGCTGGGAGGATACGAGGCAGTGGGACATGGGATACAAGGATACAGGGCTGTGCTAGCCAGGCTGCAAGGCTACAGGACTGCGGGATGCAGGTTGGGAGGATATGGGGGTGCAGGAGCAAGGAAGGGGTGCTGTGGGATGGAGGGATAGTGTGCTGTGGGATACGGAGCTGGGGGATGCAGGGCTGTGGGCTGCAAGGTTAGAGCGCTGCGGGATGCAAGCTGTAGGGATATGGGACCAAGGGATGCCAGCTGGAGGCTGCAGGGGTGCAGGGCTGCGGGAATGTGGGCTGTAAGGATGCGGGGTTGCGTGATCCAGGGCTGGGGAGTGCAGCACTGCAGGGCTGTGGGATGTGGTGTTAGAGGATGTGGGAATATGGGGCTGTGGGCTGCGGGATGTGAGGATACAGAGCTGCATGTACACAAGATGCAGGGAAATGGGGCTGTGGGGTGCAGAGGTACAGGGCTGTGGAGTACACAGCTGCGGAGTACACAGCTGCGGGGATGCAGGATATGGGAATACAGGCCTGCAGGATGCGGGCTACACGACTGTAGGATGCGGGATGTGGGAACACGGGAAGCAGGATATGGATAGACGGAGTTGCAGGATGCGGGACTACGGGAAGCAGGATATGGCCAGACGGGACAGCAGGATGCAGAGACACAGGGCTGCGGGGTGCGGGGATGTGGGATTCAAGATACGGGGCTGCGGCGTACAGGGATTGGGGATGGGCGATTGTGGCTGCAGAGGAGCAGGGCTGTGGATGCAGGATGCAGGGAAGCAGGCACCCTGGGGACCAGGCTATCCCGAGGGGCAGTGGGAGGCAGAATCCCCTGCCCTGGCAGAGGCGTTCCTGCAGCCCACCCAGGGCTTTACATCCCCATTCTCCCAGTGGGGACAGCTGGAGCCTGCTGCTGGGACAGCCCCGCTTGGGCTCCCATTCCCCAGCCCCTCCTCGTGCCAGCACCAGGACCCCACTCAGACGCTGAACTGGCCAAGGGAGCCCTTCCCACCACAAGGGTGCCCCCTCCCCAGGTGTCCCTGTGCCCAGTGCCGGGTGGCCAAGCCAGTGTCACAGAGCTTCGCTTTCCTCTTCCAGGCCAGTCGTGGAAAGCGCTGAGCGCCAGCGACAAGCGTCCCTTCGTGGAAGAGGCAGAGCGGCTGCGAATCCAGCATCTCCAGGATCACCCCAACTACAAGTACCGCCCAAGGAGAAAGAAGCAAGCCAAGAAAATCAAGAGGATGGAACCCAATATCCTCCTGCATAACCTTTCCCAGCCTTGCAGTGACAACTTCAGCATGAGTCACCATGGCGGCAGCCAGCCGGGCCACCCCCAGCCTCCCCCACTTAACCACTTCAGAGAACTCCACTCCATGGGGTCGGATATTGAAAACTATGGCTTGCCAACTCCTGAGATGTCTCCCTTGGATGTCTTGGAACAGACCGAGCCGGCGTTTTTCCCTCCGCACATGCAGGATGACTGCAACATGATGCCCTTTCGCGGCTACCACCACCATCACCAGATGGAGTTTCCCCAGGAGAAGTGCATGGGGCGGGACGTGGCGGTGCCCTACGCGCAGACCCCCTCGCACTTGGCCGACGCCATGAGGACTCCCCATCCCTCCAGCATATACTACAACCAGATGTGCTCAGGAACTCAGAACGGGCTTTCCGCCCACCTGGGCCAGCTCTCGCCCCCACCCGAAGCCCACCACATGGAGAGCGTGGATCACTTGAACCAAACCGAGCTCTGGACAGACGTTGACCGCAACGAGTTTGACCAATATTTGAACATGAGCAGGACTCGTCCCGAAGCCTCGGGACTCCCTTACCATGTCTCCCTGTCCAAAGTGACTCCTAGAAGCATCTCCTGCGAGGAGAGCAGCTTGATATCTGCCTTGTCCGATGCCAGCAGCGCTGTTTACTATAGCCCCTGCATCACTGGTTAGGTTGGCCCCACCGTCCGATGCTCTCACCGGGAGAGCCCCGACTCTCCTCTAAAAACAAAAAGCCATCCTCCTTTAACCACGAGCTCCATAATATTTAGAGTATCTCATTAAATGCATCGCTTTCTTTCGTTCGTTCGTTTGTTTTTTTGGTTTTTTTTAATTTTTTAATTTTTTTTTAGAAGAAAAAAACCATGCTGAACTCACTGATATACCGTATAACTATATAACACAGATAGATGCCTTTCCCAAGCACTAGCGTGCCTGCCGCGCTCCCCGCTCCAGCCCTCGGCAGGGTGTAGCTGTAGCTCCCACCAGCTCAAAGGGGCATTTTTAAGCCAATTCCAGTAAATCCCGCCCGAAAAAACCGCCACCAGGATGAGCCTAAGCGACCTGCCCCCAGTATTTAACCCAAGGGCAGACGAACTTGCGGAGGGGAGGGGAACTTTTAGGAAGACTTTGCTGGGGCCGTTAAAGAGTTGGCGCCCATTAGGGGTGGGCTTTAGGACAGTTTTTACTGTATTCTCAGCAATATATTTTAATTGGGCAACAAAACTATATTTTTACTAAGCATTTTTATATATAAAATGGTATTTAATGTCTTTTGGGGTTTTTTTTATTAGACTTTTTAAAAATAAATCAAGGGATATCCATGAGATCTAAAGCATTTATGTAGCAAAGCTGGATTTAAAAAAAAAAGGGGGGGGGAGGGAAAAGGAGATATTTTGTGAAAAGGGAACGACAATGTAAATATTGTGGAACAATTGACTGGAATTTTGTACAAAAGAAAAATACGACTGCAAACACTTTTATTGTCTAGAACTGTATGGAGAGCAAACTGTTTTATACTGGTTAATTATTAAAACATCTTCATATAATTGTTCCCATCTTGTGTGCTTGTTGTGTGAACACATATTTTCCGCAAATACATGTTGTCCCAACCATTTCCAGATTTTTGTATCCGTTGATTAATGTTTTGACAACCTGGCAAATGTATTAATTTCCAGGCTGCCGCCCGCCCGCCCAGTCAGCCGCCTCGGGCTCCGCGAGCGCGGCTCGGCTCGGCGCGGGCCGGCGGCTCCGGCAGCGGGATGGGATGCTGGCGGCCACCCCACGGCACCGCGCCGTGCCGCCCGGAGATGTGCTCTGCAGGAAAAGCAGCTGTTCTCAGATTAAAATAAAATAAAACATGTGATATCCTCCTCCGAAACGAGCCTTGGTGTGGTTATTAATTTGCCAGCGCAGTGGTGCACGGTCCCCATGGCTTACCCTGTTTTCCCATGAAACCTCCCCAAAAGTAGAGCCTGGCTGCTCCAACGTCTTCGCTCTGGTTCTGGGAGCTGGAAGAAAACCCCGTGTGCCAGAGCCCTTCCACCTCCTGGCCCTTCGCTGGCTGCTTCCCCTCTCCGGCAGCCGGCGAGTCTTGCCGAGCCATTGCCATGCCCACCCAGACCCCACTCGGAGCCGCCGGTGCTTTGCCGGAGCTTCATCCCCCTCCTGTGAATCACTTCATGATTTACAGTATTTTTTTTTTTTTGTTCAATTTGAAAAGGAGAAATGACAATCTGTTGCATAAACCCCTGGTGGCATCCGTTCCTTGAACGCTGAGTGATTTAAACCAGGCTGATATCGCCAAAAAAGGCTATTAAAAAAAAAAAAAGATTTTGAATAGAAGAAGAGGTTTTTTGTTGCTTTTGTTGGCAAAGAATTGCCTTTTAGGGGAAATGGATATTTAACAAATGACATTAATTTTCAAGCTTCTCCTAAATTAAATTCACATTAGTGTTAACAGGACTAAATCCTGACTCACTTTTTTTTTTTTGTGTGTTGTTTAATGTGAAGCGCTAATAAACGGGACCACTTTGGGGGCTGGCGACGCGTTCCCATTAAACGCCAGAGAGGCTCTTCATTGTCTTTCCATATACAGTATGTAAAAAGGGGGAATACATGGAAAAATGACCTCACTACCTACACGGGAGGGCCGGCAGGCACCCGGCGGGTGCCAGAACCCGCGCCGCAGCAAACAAACACAACACCAAATGAGAAGCATCCTGTGCCGCCGCCGATGACTATGAAAGGAAGCAGCCGTCTATAGGCTCCATCCCGCTCCACTCCCCGAAGCGGCCCGGAGGAAGGAGATGGGGAGTTTGGCAGGGGGCGAAGAGGGAGGGAAAGAAAGCCCTGACTTATTTTCCAGCCCCCAGCTTCCAGGTACCTTCCAGGCACCTTCCAGGCGAGGATGCAATCACTTCCCGCCGTCCAAAGGAGCGATGCGCGCGCCGGCCCTCGCCCAGCTGCCCCGCGGTGCCGGGGGAAGCCGGCAGCGGATCGTGTCACGGAGGAAACGTCAAGTCATTTTTCTGCAGCAGAAATTCCCTTCTTCCCCCACGGCTCGGGGCCGTGCCAGCTCGCCTTCTCATCTCAGGGGATGGCTAGAAATCCTCGGGGTGGGTTGGTTTTTTTTTTTTGGCTGCAGTTCCTCACTCTGGAGCAATTTGGGTCCGGCGTGCCCCGGTTTTGGGTGCTCACCGGCACCGGCAGCGTGGCTGCGCATGGACAGGAGTTTTCCCAACGCACCTGCGCTGCAAAACTGTTGAAAACGTAACTTTGCCGTGGGGCTGGGGAGGGGGAGCAGGGGGGTCTCCTCCTTTGGGATGCTGCCGCAGGGCTGGGGCAGGTACCGGACTGAAAACCACGGGGTGATGGATGGTCGCTCCCACCCACAAACGGACCATGGATGCACCATGTGGAAACCCCCGGCTGCTGCGTTGCCGTCCTGGTGCCGAGCTGCGCCGGGGTGAGTGGCCAGGACCTGCCGTGCCCACCCATCCCCAGGTCACCGAGACCCAGCACCACATTTCGGCTCCCCATCGCTCTAACACCGCCCGGCGTTTGCCAGCGAAGCCCCGGCTGGCTTCCAGACAAAAGCAGGCAGGGCCCTGCCAACCCTCCTGCCTAACTCCAGCCCTGGGTGTTTTGATTAATAATAAAGCCTAATTGCAATGGAGGTGGCGAACAATGCACGGCTGCCCCGTCTCGCCAGCCAGCCCTACCCTAGGTCACGGGGAAACGAGAAAGAAGGAAAAGGAGAGAGGAAGAAAACAGGAGCGCGGGGTCGGGTCAGATAACAGCAGGCAGAAGGACCCGTGCCAGACCCCGGGAGATGCTGCCTCCTCCCACGGCTTGGTGTTTGGCACAGCCTTTTTCACCTAAACTCACCATTTGGACGTTAAATTAATCTAGAAGTGTCCCAAACTGGGGCCGTCCCACCAGCCTGGCGTCCCAGTGGGCAGCGTGGGGCTGGTACCGAGCTGGGGGGCACCTTCCCATGGCATCGGAGCTGCAGTATCCCATTTTAGCAGGGGCCAGGGCAGGATTTGGCCCTTCCCAGACCTAGGATTTGGCTGGGCTGGTCGGCACCGGGGCTGGTCCAGCTCCCTCAGGAGGGCAGAAGGCTCGGCAGAGCCAGCAAGGGATGCTGCCTCCTTGATGAGCTTTAACCACCCTGCTAATTAGCTGCCTCAATTTGGTGCTAAATCAGCTGTCTCCCAGTTTCACTCATTTTTGGCTATTTGGCCACCTGGGTTTTGCTCGGCCCGAGGTGTGTTAATGCAAACCACAGGTCAGAAAACCCTGCTGGGAATGGGACAGGATACTTCACCCGTTCCCACAGGAGCTCCGGGCTCCCTCTGCACCAGCAGGGACACATCCTGCGCCGCCCGTGCATGGGGCCCAGGCGGAGACGGCCAGCCCTCGGCACCCGGAGAGCCTTTTTAGTTTTAACATCACCTCCTTTCCCTGCCCCCATCCCTGTATGGCCGCACTGGAGCCAGGAAACCATCCACCAGTGTTTTATTTCGCTGCATGCCGGTGGCTCAGGTGTGACGTGGGACTGGAAATGGCCGGGACTGGAATAGTTTGGGGATGATTTCACTGCCGTTATGGCTCAGGCCGGGGCTGTTACCATGCAGCCCCTTACGATTTTTATGACTTAATCTCTCCAAAGCTCAGGGCCTGATGGTTTTGGGCTGGGGAGGAGGAGCGAGGGGCTCTTAGCAGGTCGTTACGGCAGAAATATGGAGAAGGTATTTGACAGGTATATGTAAATCCTGACAGGCCCATCCTGCCGGCTTTCCCGGGATGGCTGCAGGGGCAGGGAGAGGGGCAGGCACCGACAGGTCCTGCCTGGGCTTTATGGGCAGGCAGCATCTGCATCCCTGTGTGTGTGTGTGTGTGTGTGTGTGTGTGTGTGTGTGTGTGTGTGCATCCCTGTGTGCGTGCATCCAGGTGTGTGTGTGCATCCCTCTGTGTGTGGTGCATTCCTCTGTGTGTGTGTGTGTGTGTGTGTGTGTGCGCATCCCTGTGTGTGTGCATCTGTGTGTGTGGGTGCATCCCTCTGTGTGTGTGTGCATCCCTCTGTGTGTGTGGTGCATCCCTGTGTGTGTGTGTGTGTGTGTGTGTGTGTGTGTGCATCCCTGTGTGTGTGCATCTGTGTGTGTGGGTGCATCCGTGTGTGTGTGCTTCTGTGTGTGTGGGTGCATCCGTGTGTGTGTGCTTCTGTGTGTGTGGGTGCATCCGTGTGTGTGTGCTTCTGTGTGTGTGGGTGCATCCGTGTGTGTGTGCTTCTGTGTGTGTGGGTGCATCCGTGTGTGTGTGCTTCTGTGTGTGTGGGTGCATCCGTGTGTGTGTGCTTCTGTGTGTGTGGGTGCATCCGTGTGTGTGTGTGCATCCCTCTGTGTGTGTGGTGCATCCCTGTGTGTGGGTGCATCCGTGTGTGTGTGCATCCGTGTGTATGCGTCTGTGCGCTGGCACCCACATGTGGGTGCACCCAGGTGTGCGCATGCATCCATGTGTGCATCCCAACGTATGTGTGCACAAACATGCGTGTGTGTGTGCACGCATTTGTGTGTATCAGCGTGTGCGCATATGTGTCACTGCACGCATCCATGTGTGCGTGCATCCCTGGGTATCCATGTGCATGCACCTGAGTGCATGTGTGTGCGTGTGTGTAGCCATGCGTGTGCATCTCTGCATGTGCATGTACGTATGCATGTACCGTTTTGCATATCAGCATGTGCATGATTCTGTGTGTGCGTGATTCTGCATGTGCAGCCACGCGTGTATCTGTGTGTATCCATGCCTGCATCTGTCTGTACATGCACATGTGCGTGTATACGCGTATGCATGTGCATCCACATGTGCGTGCATCTGTGCACATGCATGCATCTCCACGTATGCATCCATGCGCACATGCATCTGCCTGCATGCATGCGTGCACGTGTGCATGTCCATGCGCACGCATGTGGTCGTGCATCCATGTGCATGTGTCCGTGTGCACAGCCGGGCGCGCGTGTGTTCCGCTGGAGGTTCGCTGGTCAGGTTTATAGACGTTCTGGTTTTTTTACGGCGTTATAGAGTGCTCGATGACATCACCCAAATATTAAAACAGCATGTGCCAGCCGGCCCAGCCCGGCGATACGCAGCTCCGGGCTCGCCGCTCCCAAGGCCGAAGCCACGGCGGAGCCGGGGGCGAGCGGGATCCACCGGGGCAGCCGGCAGCAGTTCCCGGGCAGCTTGAACCATCCTGGCCCGGAGCACGCCGGAGGGGAGGGAACGCTGACACGCGCCTGTGGAAGCGCAGCCTCGATGAAGTCATCTCAGCTGGGATGTTAAGGGAGAATTAGAGCTTCTCAGTCCATGTATTTTGGGTGCTTACCGCTGCACGTCCCTGCGGTGGGGACGTTGGTGGGAACGGGAAGATGCTGCCGGTGCTGGTTCCCCACCCACAGCACCAGGCAGCTGCTCTGCAGCTAATGGTGGGATTTATTATTTTTTTTTTCCCCTCTTACACACACACACACACACAAAAAAAAAATCATAAAGATTTATCAAAACCAAACCTGTTTGTGGGAAACAGCTCAAAAACATTTCCTGACTTGAGAAAAAGAGCACTGGAAAAAAAAAAAAAAAAGTTTCCAGGTTTTTTTAGATGGGAGGCAAAACCATTTCGAGATGTAACAGCATTATATGCTGTAGAGGTTAACCAAAGGGAAAAGGTTGAAATGCGAAGAAAGGTTTCAAACATTCCCAGTGCAACCTGTCCTGACTGAGCTGAAGACAAGTTCCTAAACCTTCCCCATCTTTCTGTTTTGCAGCCCAGTTTGGGAAAGGAAATGTTTGAAAATCTCAACGCTCCTTGCAGGACAGGAAAGGCACCATTTCCTCTGCGGCCGTGCCTGGACCGGCTGGCCGGGCAGCAGAGGAGCACAGGGTGATGATGGATGCTCTCCCCAGCTCTGCTCTGGAGCGGTTTCCCAGCAGTGGAGCAGCGGTGATCCCTGGGTGCCGGCAGGCATCGCTCCCAGCTGCCGCAGGCAGAGGAGGGCAGCTGCCTGCAGGGAGTTGGGGCCGTGACATCATAAATACTGCAGGTTTGGGGAAAGAAAAAGAATATAAACCAGCAAGGAGTCCTTAATGGACCCTGGAAAGTCTGCGCAGCCTGACACTCATTTTTTTTAGCATTTCCCCTGCTGTGAGCTTCAGTCTCTCCATCACCTGTGGAGCTCTGGCTGTGGTCTCCCGGCTTCCAGCGTTGTCCCTACCGGCCTCACATCCCTCTCCCAGCCTTGGGGCCGCCATCAGCCCTTGGCCCTGCAGCCCCCCACCCCATGCCACCCATCTGCTCGCCCAACACCACGCTGGGGTCTCCTCCGGACCATAAGGGAGGCAGGTTTTGGCCTCATTGCCTGAGTTGTGGGGAGTTTGGGGGCTTGCTCTCCCTGGTGGCTCTCAGCCAAGCTGAGCCCCCCAGACATCCCTCAGAGCCACTTTGTGCTCCTCTTCTGAGCTGACCCAACCCAACCCAAAATAAGCCAACCCAACCAGAGGCAACCCAACGCAACCAAAGGCAACCCAACCTAGCCTAACCAGCCCAACCAACCTAACCCATCCTAACCAACCCAACCCACCCTAACCAACCTAATTCAACCCAACCCAACCTACTCAACTTCACCCAACACAACCCAACCAACCTATCCCAACGCAATGCAACCAGCTCAACACAACCCAACCCAACACAACCCAACACAACCCAACTGAAGTGACTCAACCTCCCATGCAAAGCCTCCCCGTTGCCTCCCGCGCGGCCGAGCTCAGCCCTTCTGGGACATTGCAGGGGGCTTGGTGGAAACCTCTCCCTCGTTCGGCGCTCAGCGGCCCCAGGGGGGTGAGCCCGGCAGGGAGCTGAATCATGTCCCCCCCCACCAGCGCGGGAGCGTCACAGACTGTCTGAGGCTCGTCAGGAGAGTCAGGCCAGGCCGCGCGGGGCCGTTCTGGGAAGCTGTCCAGCCATCCACTGGAGAGAGGAGTCTGCCTAAAAATGACTCTCCTGGCTCGTCTCCACACTCCGACCGTCCCATATGGAACAAATGTACATTTTCCATCAATTGTTTGTATTTTTCATTTAAAGAAAGAAGGTGGGGGGGGGTGGGGAAGACAGAAAGCAAGCGGGCTATACATACATGCGAAGCGTCGGTGACAGCAGATAGGCCCCATCGTGGAGAGGGAGAAACACTGGCCTGCGTTCAAGAGACTCAAACGTATGGTATGAAACAATAAATTTTAAGTGTGTTTTGACATATTTGGTGGTCTCTGCCTCGCGCTTAATGAGCGTTGGTCCATGTTACGGGGGAACCGCACAGCTCGGGGTGGTTGGCAGGCTGTNAGCACGAGTGCCCCGAGGGGACGGAGCACGGGGACGGGGCACGGGGGACTGCGCCGGCACGCTCGGAGGAAGGGATGCTGCGGGCACCGCGGCGCCTCAGCACCCGCGGGGGACAAGCTGCGGCAGCGGCGGTGCCAACTTGCCGGAAGAAGCATCAGGAGGTGGAGTTGGGTTGAAGTCAGCGGTGGGGGACACGACACAATGGTGATGTCCCAGGGCAGCAACCCTCGCCGCCACGGGGCTTGGGCAACCTGTGTGCGCATCTCCAGGCTGGCTCCCGGCTGGGCTCCGCTGCTTTGCCTTGCGGGAAGACCACAGGCTCCCACCTCCCCATCACCATGGGGAGACAGCGCTAGAGGATGGGAGAAGCGGCAGGAGAGGCGAGCGCAGCCCTCCCGCGTCCCCCGCCGCTGTGCCAGGCTGCCCGGCTCCCCCCGTCTGACAGGGCTTGATCAGAAAGATGGACATGAAAGTGGAGCTTGGCTCTGGTTTCTCTCTCATTCAGAACATTCAAAAACTATTAACTGTGGTGGGGGTAAGCAAGCAGCTGGTTTTAATATCGTGCTCTTCCAATTGTGTTGGTTTTTTTTTTTTCCCCCTGCTTTTCGCGAGCACTTTAAGTGACATGGTTACATGTATTTGATTAAAAAGCTGTAATTCAACGAGTGCGTTTTCTTGTACTGTACAAAACGGCTTAAAGACACAGGATTTATTTATGGTGGTCTCCTGGTTTTCCAGTTCTGCCGAAAGACAAGATGACAGGGAAATCGTGGATGGGGGGATGGATAGCAGCAGAGGGGGACACACAATTCCGCCTGGCTTTCCCAGCACTGGGACCACAATCGGATCCTCTCCTCCGCTGTAAGGCTCAGCCTGCTGCCACCAGCCTGGTCCTTGGGGCCGTCCACTGGTCCCAAAGGCACGAGCTCCTTTTCAGTGTCCCCAAGGTGGGCTCTCAGCTCACAGTGGCTGGCAGAGAGAACAGCAAGGAGGGGACACTTGGGTTTGTCCAAACTGGTTCCCATCTCGCCTGCAGCAGGATGCTGCAGGACCTAGCTGGGGGTGAGGTGTTTTCTGCCCTTGCCCACCCCCTGCCCACACGAGGATGCTGCCAGCACTGAGGAGCCCGTCCCAAGACAGCAGCTCCTTTTCCTAAGGAGGAAAAAGCCTTTATGAGATCCCAGCGAGGAGCCATGGCCCAATGCCGCTGAGAGCCCTGGATCGTCTCCCGTTAACCCCAGCATCTCCCACAGCACGGCCACGGCTCGGAGCCATGCGCACCCGCACCCCATTGGCTTGACTGCTTCAAAAGCGGTGTGTTTCACCCCAAAAGACAGGCAGGAAGCTACAGACGAGGTGATGAGAGAGCTGGGGGGCCTGCTTTGCACCCCCTTGAGCACCCAGGTAACCCTGTGTCCCCACTCTGCCAGCACCGAGGAGCCACAGCATGGCTGCGGCACGGCTGCGGCACAGACCCTGTGCTCCATCCCATCCCCAGGCTGGCTGCATTCCTGTGCGTTTTCCCTGGCGGGGAGGCAGGCGTGTGCATGTGTGTGTGCGTGTCCATGTGCGTGCCTGTGTCCGTATCCGTGTGCGTGTCTGTGTCCGTGCGTGTGTGTCCGTGTCTGTGTGTGTGCAATACCAGCCCCACTGCAGAAAGCAGCTCCACCCGGCACAGCTTCGCCCCTCTCACCTCGATTTGCTTATAATTAATAAAATACAACCCAGCGGTACCTCCACCTTACCTGCCCCAAAGTCCCCGACGTGCAGCCCTGGGGACATGGACACGAAACCCAGCATCACCCCCACAACTGCCCTTGGGCACCCCATCCATCCCCCCCATCCCTGCCTGGGGGAGTGGGGGGCCGCCCGGCTGCCGACCGTACAGAGCTGCGTCTTTTCCTCGGCTCGCTCCTGCCCAGGGATCACCTGCAGTTCAGTTGATTTATGAGCGGAGAATTTTTCAAGCTCCATTTCCTTTTCATTGTTGTTTCAGTTGCTGCGCTCGCTTCCGCCTGCCTTTGAATAACTCCTGCCACGCTGCGAGCGGTGAGAAAGGCAGCGAGTAAACACTCACACTCGGCCCGCGAGCCAGGGGGCAAGAGCCTTCTCCCCTCCCCAAAAACCAGGGGGATGCAGGGCTGCCCACCAGCCGGTCCCACCTGTGGCGGGAGGATGCCGGGCTCAGAGCGAGGAAAGCCCAAAAGCAGATCCCTCTTTTCCCGCGGCTGTGGTTTGGGATGGGGAGCAGCACCCCGGCCCCCAGCCCTGCGGTACAGCCCCTGGGAGGTAGCAGTCCTGTGGGGATGCTGCTCTCCCACGCTGTGGCTGGGGGTGGGGGGGGTCCCGGTGGGTGGTTTTACTGGAGGGACCCTAAAAAGTGCCTCAGGGCAGGGGGTGTTCATCTCTCCGGGGAGGAGAAACCGCCCCCCCCCACCCAGGGCTCCTCTCCACCATGGCTGAGCTGAGCTCCATCCCCGTTCTCATGCCAGGGTGATGCCCAGG
>VZSF01001382.1:24715-41950 GCA_013398295.1 Chionis minor
CCCACCTGGGTGCGGGGCAGGCGGCGCACTCGCGCCCGCGCCGCTCGGCACAGTTGGTTATCGTTACATTTGGCATCAGCCGCTTCCATTGGGCTCAATAGGGGAGGGAGAGAGAAAAAGGAAAACTCAGCTCAGGGCGATTTAATAAGTTCAGTGTTATGAGCTGGGGAAAAGCTGTGGAACACACAAGTGGTAACGCAGGATTAATCTTTCCTTTAGTCTTGGGAATTATGTTTTCATTAATCCTAATTTTTCCAGATGTTTCACTCCTTATACCATGCTCTTCAAAGCCTCTGTGGCTGCAAATTCTAATGAAGCCATGAGAACATTTTAAAGAGAAAGATTCAAAGCTNCCCCACCCCGGTAGGCCCCGGTTGCAAGGGGCTGGGGAGGGGGGATCTGGCCCCCCGCCCGCCGCCTGACAGCCGGCACTGGGACTCCTGGGGTCAGAGCTGGACGGGAGCTCTTAAAACGCTCGTGGTTCTCGCTCCCGGCTGGCTTAGACACCAGGCGGGTGTTTATGTAGGACCTACGGAGAGGCCGGCGAGGGAGCCAGGCGTAGCTCCGCAGGCAGCGCGGTTTGCCAGCGGGATCTTTAGGGAAGGGAGAGTTTCAGGGTGCTCCAGGCTCAGGAGAGCAGCCGGAGAAGCGTGATGCCGAGGCCGGGGGTGCCGCCGGCCGTCCCTCCCCACCACGCGGTGCCTCGGCCAGGCGTCCTCTCGCCGCTCCGCAGGGATGAAGCCGGAGCTCCCGCTCCCTCCCGCCCGGCGGCGGGTCCCCAGCACTCATCCCCGGGTGCCAGCGCATCGCCGCGGGGTGGGGGCGCCCGGCCGCCCCAGTGCCACCACGGCGTTCCCAAACCTTCTCCGGCCAACCCCAGCCCGATGCAGCCGCAGGATCCGGCTGCCGCCGCCCGGCTGGGCTGAGCATCCCCTCCTCGCCGGGAGCCCTCGTCTGACGCAGGAGGTCAGACAAGACGATCGGAACAATCCTCCCGGTCTCCAGCGCCCGGGATTCAGATCCATGTACTTATATGGCCTGCAAAATGCAGTGGGAGCATGACCAACGTCTGGAAATCCAGATATGACTAGATCCCTTCATTAGTAATTTCTTGTACATGACTTTCTAGACCATAGGGATTTGTTAAATTTGCAGGAGTGTTTTCTCACAGTGCCATGGACTGGCTGTTGCCAGCATATATTGGCTCGGATCTGTCAGATCCTGTTGCCTTATATGACCCTCGGTTAATTCAGCTTTTCTTTGTATCCAGCCCTCAGCGGGGAACTCCTCTAGCAGTCCCAGCGTGGATCATGCTAAAATGGTTCCCCAGTCCTCCTGCCATAAAACAACTGCCCACACAGTGAAAGGGGGACGTGGGGGGTGGAATTCAATGGTCCCCTCCCCGCCACCCCAGCCCTCGCCAGATGCTTCCTCCATCCCCGCTCCTTCGGTGCCGAAAGAAAACTCTCCATGCCTGGAAAATGTTACTGGAGGGAGCGGACCTTCCCCCCGGTACCGGGTCCTCCCCGTGAGGACCGTGGCATCCCACCGGCGCACCCTGCACCCCAGGGTTAATCATTCACCGCCCTTGGGGGTGCTCCGGGGCTGGGGGGGACTTTCACCTTCCCAGCCACCTCTTGAAACTTCGACCTTCTTTTATGGGTGCCATAAAGGTTATATTTTAATCTGTGCCTTGGAGGGATTTCCCCCCTCTCTGTAGCAGGGTCTTTGGCCTGGGGAGCGCTTGGGCATCCCTGCCGCTTGCACCTCATCTGGTTTGGGGAGGGAGGAGGCTAAACAGGATGGCATTTTTCCCATGGGAAAGGGATGGTGGTACCCAACAGCTTAGCAAAGGAGTGCGGCGGTGGTTGGCCCGTGTCTCCACGTGTTCCCATGTTCCGGTATGGCTCAGGTCCACGTTGGATACAGCAGAGCCGGGGATGCTGGCAGGAGGGATGTGAGGGGCTGCAGGTTTTCGGGGAGCACCTCCTTTGATTTCTGGCCCTCCAGAAGCCCAGATAAGCATCCCAAATCTCCGAGTGCTGTCAGGGCGAGATTTCCAGGTGGAAAAAGAGCACGTGTCCAAGGACATCCTGCTGAGCCTGCAACTCCCTATCTCCAGCTGACTGAGATAAGGAGCCATGTCACCTCCCAAAACACCCTCATCCCTGAGCCCGGCAGCCCGACCCTGCACTGCCACTTCCCTGTGTGTTCCCACAGAGTCTATTGACCCCGCAAGCTGAGTCCGGAGAGGGCAGCCCACCCTCCTGGCATGCCTGTGCCTCCAGCCCTTGCCAGAGGTGATGGCTGGATCCAGGAGTGTTTTTACCTCCCAAACCTCCCACCATGGTGCTTGTCCTCTCCGGCAGACGTGGCAGCACTGAGATGCTCCAGGAGGACACGTCTCCTCCAGCATCTTCCTCCTCCTCCTCGCAGGAGGCACTGTGCCATGACCTTGAAATCTTCAAAGCACTCTGCTTTTTAAAAGACCTGTTCAAAAGCTTTTTCTCTTGGCATTTTATTTGATCTCACCTTGAAAAAGCCCCAAACCAAGGCGGGAAGGGGAAGGCTGAGTCTCTGCAGGGCAACAGGAGGGGTGTGAGCGAACACTCCGATGTCCGGCATGTCGGGATGAACTCTATGCTTGCCCGACTGCAACTCCCTTGCTCAGCCGAGGCCAAAACACTCCCCAGCTCTTTAAGAGCAGCCTGGGTCCTCCATTTCAAGAGCTCCGAGCATCACCCTGGGGTTTTGTCTCACCTGCCATCCACTAAAGAGCTTTGCTGTGCCAGGCTGTCCCCTTGAAACTCCCTTTGGCAGGCTGGCATGGCACGCGCCAGGTTACAGATGAGGGGTCAAGGGGCTGAAATCACCTTCCTTTGCCTTTTTTATACCAGCAAGGGGTGGGGGAGGCTTTTCCTGCATCCCCTCATCCCTGCTGCTGATGGAGGTGGGAGCCAGCAGCAGCCGCAGGCGGTGGGTCGGGCCGTGTCCCAGTACAGGCACAGGCAGGAGCAATGGGAACATCCTGCCCACTCATCCCATCCCATCCTGGCCACCCCGGGCACACCGGAGAGAGCCATACAGCACCATGAGGACTCCAGCCGCACATTTCCTTGGGAGAGGGATCCCTGTGGGAGCATCCACTGCCGTTAGCAGCTCTGGCCATGTAGCACAGACACGTTACGGGCAGACGAAGCATCCCAGGTCCCATCCCGCAAAACCCCGCAGCTCTCACCACCCCTCCACTGCCGTTGGCCACCGCTTGGGCACAACGCAACCTCTCCTCAACCCCCAAAGGCGCTGCCTTCAAAGCACCTCCTCCTCCTATACGCTGCCCCCATTTCCAGCATCTTTGGGTTGAAAAATGGCCGGGGAGGGTTTGGCAGAGGAGCCTCGCGCAGATTATTCAACAATTGTTTCCCATTTTGCGCCCTCGCCTGCCTCATCCTCCAGTAACAATGACGAAGAGCGGCGCGGAGCCAGCGCCCGCGGCAGGGGTGTTGAGATCAGGGACAGCACAAAAATATCTTCTCTCTGGAACAAATATTTACCAACCCTTCTGCCTTTTGTTCTTGTGGTTCTCATATTTTTTTTTTTTTTTTTTTTTTTCCAGACATTCACTGGCAAAATGTCACACTAAGCAGCAACCCAGAAACTTCGGGGTAGCTGCTTGGCTGCTCTGGGCTTTGTTTTTCTCGCGCGCTAATTGTTAATGAATTTCCAGCCATTCAAGCCAACACAAACCTGTGAGAAAATGATCTTTTCGGCCCCGATTTCGGAGCTTTATGGCACTTTTCAAAATCCAGGCAGTTGCCGAACAAAACGTGCATCATCCCGCAGCGCGGGGTGGTGGCCGTGCCGGAGCCGTCCCCGGGTGGGATGCGGCAGAGCCAGGCCGGGATCTGGGGAGAACTGGGCTGCCAGTGTCACTCCTGGGTCTTCAGTGGGTTAAATGGTGGTGCCTGCTGGGGTACCCTCATTTCTGGTTGGCTCCTCACAGATTGTCCTTCTCCCCTCTCTGCCCCATGGCAAGTTTTTCTTGTTTCCCTTCAAAATCATCCCCACTATTTATGGTGGCCAAACAAGAGGTCATGTGTGGTGTTTAAAGAAGGGAGGGGGAAAAAATCTCTTCTGGCACATCAACTTGTATCTTCAGTTAAAAATTAACCATGGCCATAAAAGCCCGATGTAGGAGTGAGTGGAGCTCACCGGACGGGTGCTCCCGGGCTGCTGCCCCATGCCTAGCCACCCCACCGGTCACCATCCCCTTCTGTCCACCCCGGGATGGCCGCGCCGCCCCCTGCTCGCCCCCGACGCCTTCTGCCCCTCTTCCTGGGGCTCTTCCAGGGCGCCCTGCTACTCTTCTTCACCCTCTTCGTCACCTACGACAAGGTCTCAGCGCAGGCGGAGGATGCCAACTTGGTGGCCAACCAGCTCTATGGCACCTTCCCCCTCTTCCAGGACATCCAGGTGATGCTGGTGGTGGGGCTGGGGCTCCTTCTGACGTTCCTGCCCCACTATGGGTTCAGTGCCCTCACCCACAACTTCCTCCTGCTCAACTTCTCCACGCAATGGGCACTGGTGCTGCAGGGCTTGCTCCGTCACTTCCACCACAGCGAGATCCACCTGGACCTCCACAACCTCCTCACTGCTGAGTTTGCCGCTGTGACAGTGCTCATCTCTGTGGGGGCTGTCCTGGGAAGGACCAGCCCCTGCCAGCTCCTCGTTGTGGCCATCTGCGAAGTCCCAATCTACTTTGCCAGCGAGTGGGCCATCGTCACCCATCTGGGTGTTCTGGATGTGGGTGGTACCATCACAATCCATGTCTTCTCCTGCTATTTTGGCCTTGGTGTGTCCAAGGCTCTCTTTGGGGCAGCGCAGCGGCCAGCGCACCCCAAGGAGACACCAACACCCCGCTCTGACCTCCTGTCCCTCGTGGGGACACTCATCCTCTGGGTTTTCTGGCCCAGCTTCGTGGCTGTCCTCTGTGAACCGGGAGATGCCCAGCACCGCGCCATTCTGAACACCTTCCTGGCCATGAGTGCCAGCGCGGTGACCACCGTGGTGGCCTCCAGCCTGTTGGAGAGCGACAGCAAGCTCAGCCCTGGCCACCTGCAGAACGGCAGCCTGGCCGGCGGAGTAGCCATCGGCGCGGTGGCCAACATGGCCATGCCACCGGTGGCTGCCCTTGCCCTGGGCAGCCTCTCAGCTGTGGCATGTGTCCTCGGCTTCAGGTTCCTCACCCCGCTCCTGGCAAGGAAGTTTGCGGTCCAGGACCAGTGCGGCATCCACAATCTCCACGGCTTGCCCGGCATCCTCGGAGCCGTGGCCAGTGTCGTGGCCATCCTGGTGGCATCCGAGGACAGCTCCGGGTCCCAATCCTCCCAGGTGTCCCCTGCCGGGAGCAATGCCACCGAGGCGGCATGGGGACAGCAGGGGGACCATGGGGCGGGCAGGCAGGCGCTGCGCCAAGCAGCGGGGCTGGCGGTGGCCATCGGCGGCTCACTGCTCGCTGGGCTGCTCACCGGTGCCGTGCTCCGGCTGCCCTGCCTGGCCCGGCCGCCCGAGCGGCTCTGCTTTGACGACTCGCTGTACTTTAAGATCCAGGATGACGCCGAGAGCCCGGGACCAGATGGCGCTGCCGAGGAAGGAGCCCTGGCTCTAAAGGAGCAGGTTTAGGTGCTGACTTGTGAGCAGCCACAGCGAGGACCAGGATATGGGCTCAGGGGTTGGCCCTTTGCACCCCCGTTACCCGGCAGGAGACGCTGCCTGCACCCGCTCCCTGCCCCACGCCTGGCTCCGGCCACCGAGGACACTGGCAGGGCTGGGGCAGCACCAGTGGCACCGGCAGCACCGGTGGCACCGGTCCCTCCTCCATCCTCCCACCCGAGGCTGCAAACCCCCTCCTCTGCCCTGGCTGCTCCCAGGACCCCTCCATCCCCTGCAGTGACTGGAGAAACAACCAGCTGAGGGTGTCTCCCCCGGGGATGGCTGATAACCCCCGGCTAACCCGGCCATGCCCTCCACAGGGCTCTGGCACCGGCTGGTTCGCTCCTGGCTGTTGGCATCACTGTGTGCGGTGCCCACCCCGACCCTCGGCTCCCGCTCCTGCTCCCGCTCCTGCTCCTGCTGGGGGCTCCCCTGCTCCGAAGAAGCAGCACCCGGCCAGGGCTGCCAGCTCCAGCTCAGGATTCGGCATCTGCTGCCTGGAGGGTGGAAACGCAGCGGTGGGGTGAGGTGAGATGAGCCGAGCTGGCCCCAAGCGAGGGATTTTATAGGGATTTGATAACCCACTCTGGGCAGTCTGCTCCCTGGGATACATCGCAAAGGGAGGCGCCGGCTTTTTTTACCACCGGTGCAGCTGGCGGTGATGAGGATGCAGCCCGAGCACCGTGAGGACCCTCAGAGAGAGCCGGGATGCAGGAGGGACCTGCACCCCGCAGCACCCTCATCCCACCCAAAGCTGAGGCCGGGAAACCTGTGCCAGCATCCCGTGGTGCTGGGGGGCCCCAAGGAAGAGCAGCGGCCCCAGTACCATCCCGCCCTGGGCAGCGAGCCGCTTCCACCCCACAGAGGACAAAGCCTGCGGTCCATCGCTGGCATGTGGCAAGCTGCGAGCGCGGGGCCGCATCCTGCCCGGAGAGCGAGGGCTGTGATTCACATCCCCCCCTCCTCCATGAGTCACCCCTGCCCCTGGGCCGCCGCGGATCCCGCTGCTGCGGAGACAATGTCGGCGATGCTCGCGGGCTCCCGAGGGGGTCGAGGCAAGCAAACCCCCCCAGCGCCGGCCGCAGGAGCAGGGGGCTCTCAGTGCAGTTTGGGGTCCCCAACCCCAAGCTGGTGGGAGCGGGGCTGGATCCCCACCACCCAGCGTGGCCCCAGGCAGAGCCGGCACCAAGAGGGAGCGAGGCTGGGGAATTCGCCCTCCAATAATCACAAACAGGCTCGGGAGCCCAGGCGTGTTTGGTTAATTGTTAGAATAAAATATTGCCGAGCTCTGACAAAGGAATCCTGCCCCACAGCCCGACGCGGCCGAACAATGGGCCCCGGCGCAGGACGCCGCGGGCCGAGCAGTGGGGCTGGGGGCCACAGCAGCGGGGGGCAGCGCGGTCCCCTCGGTCCCCAGCCGAGCCCCGGTGGCACCCCGGCTTCTCGGCATGGACGTGCCCCGTGCCGGTGTTGGAGTCATCACGCAACCATTCCCCGGCTCCCGCTGGGTGCCGAGAGCCGCCGGAGCCAGCGTCTGCCTGGGAAGCTGCGATACCATCGGGGCACGGATCGGCAGCATCCAGCCCGCGCTCCCGCTGAGCCCGGCACGCTGGTCCCGCTGGCTTCCCCCTGTGCCGAGGCCTGCCGGCTCCAACTCCCGGCTCCGGCGGTGGGGAGGAGGGTGGATGGGGCCAGCAGTGCTGGTGGCTGCAATCACCCCCTCGGGAAGCGGCCGTGGAGAGGAATCATGTGCACACACACATGCACATGCATGCACACACACACATACTCCCATGCACGTGCGTGCGGATTCACGCACACACACATAACTGCACGCACACAACCGTGAACACACACACACATGCACACGCGCACACATAATCACATGCATGCACCCATACACACATGCCCATGCACACACATGCGTGCACATGCGTGCACGGACATATATGTGCATTCACACGCACACACACGCGCAGCCCCGAAGCTGCAAACCTCTTGCTGGCGGCGGAGGCGGCAGCGGCGCGGGGCAGAGCAGTTTTCCAGCATCACCCAGCCCTTCCCAGCCGGGACGCAGCCTCCCGCCGAGCAGCCCGCGGCACCCGGCGGGGGAGCGGGCGATGGGGGCGCGGGGAGGGAGAGCACCCGGAGCCGGGCCTGGGCGCACCCCGCCTCTCGCCTGGCATGTCCTGGCACGGGCAACCCGGCACGCCGTGGCATAATCTGGTCTGCAGATGCTTCCAAAACAAGCAGTGGGCCCAGGAAACGCTGGGGGAGTCAGCACTTTCCCGCTGCCCAAAGGGGCTCAGGCACCCGGTATCCCATGGCCCGGGGTGCCAGCACCCACCTGGGCCGTGGCACAGCTCCCTGCAGCCCCGCTCCCGGCCGTGCCCGTCCCATGGGACCCGCTGTCCTCCAGCTGGAGCCGGGCAGCGATGCCGCTGGGTGTGCCGCCCCGCGCCCGGCTCTCCCCGCTCCTCCAAACCAGCCGCTCTCCAAAGGATGGAGCAGTAAAATATTCAGCAGAGCCCCCAGCGTTTATCACACCGTAAATCTGGGCTTTCAACAGCTTTACGATGCTGCAGGGAGATGGGAGAGAACAAAACGCTGCTCTGCTTTGTCAGACACAGCCTGCATGTGCCAGTGCCCCCAGCGCTGGGGCTGGAGGGGACAAACCCCCCGCGTGGCTTGTGAGGGGGGTGAGGACCGAAGCAAGGGGCTCATTTGGGTGAGGGCCCCCCCCCCTGCCCCCGACACTAGCCAGGGGGTCCGCTGGCACCCCAGCATGGCGACAGCTCTGCTCTGGTCCAGGGGCAGCTGCGTTTTGGTGGGACGAAGGGGTGAAACGTGCCTCCCCCAGCATCGGCTGTGCGGAAATGCAGCGGCCACCCGCCCCCCGGCACCGTGGTACCTTGGCACAACCCCCTGGCATGGTCCCTGGGCACACTACCCTGGCGTGGTCCCCCAGCACAGCCCCCCAGCACAGTCCCCGGGCACATTGGGGTCTGCTGCCGCCTCCGAACTCAGCCCCACAGCTGGGCTGGGATGCGGGATGCCGGTCCTGGTACGGAACACCGGTCGCCATTCCCATCCCCATCCCCATTCCCATCCCCGCAGCCACCCAGCCCCGTCTCCGGGCGGGCCCCTCTGCCGTGATTGCAAAACAGGCGGCGGAGGGGAGGAAGCCGTGATTGTGCTGTTTGCACGAGCGCTCGGATGCATCTGGCCGGGCCATCAGCCGGTGGCACAAGGCAGGGTGACCAAGTCCCCCACCCCACGCGTCCCCTCATCCTCCAACACACGCGTGTGCAGCCTTTGCACGTGTGCCATGTCCTGCCCCGTCGCACGCAGACGGCACTCCTGCACCCGCCTCGCCCGTGGACCACGGGCGAGGTGGGGGCTGGCCGGGCACCGATCAGCTGCCAAGCGGCTGGCACGGCACGGCAGGGGCCACAGCGGCAGCGGCTGCTGGAGCCACATCAGAGCAGCCCCCCCCCAGCGCAGCCGGGAGCGTGCGGTGCTGCCCTCGAAGGAAATGCGCTCACTCCCATGTGCTGCACACTTGGGTTCGCCTCGCTGCTATTTTTATTTGACTTTTCAGGGCCCGTTTCCTTTTTCCGGCTGTTTTTGCTGTGATTCCACCGTGGCTTCGACCTCGCTTTTCCCCTCCCTCCCTTTTGCCTCTTCCTTCACTCTTTCCTTCCTTTCCATGCACTCATTCTTGCCGCCGCACCGGGCTCCCTCTCCCCCCCTTCCCCGCAACCGCTGCTCGCCGCAAGCTCGCCGTGAGCTCACGGCAAGCACGCCAATGCCCGTAAATCCCCCCAAAACACCAGTGCACGCTTCCCACCGCCGGTCAGATGTTGAACGGGCAACACCGGGCAAAACCTCCCTATTCCCTGCCTGCAGAGGCAGCCGGGACAAGATGCCAGGGGGCTGCGCAGGCAGTGCACGGCGATTTTCCGTGCCTGCCCCTGTTGCTGCCTGCGAGGGGAAGGGTAACGAACGGGGTGGGTTATTGCTCTGTTTTATCTGGGAAGGTGCTGACGGGTCGGTGGAGAAGGGAGGGGACTTTGCTCCAGCCTTGACGCAGAAAAAGGCAGTGAGTCACCCTGTCCCAAGCCACCATCCCGCTCTCGCCGGTGCACGAGCCACCAGGTCCCGCCGGGGCGTTGCGGTTGTGCCGGCCGTGTCGTGCCGCCGGAACCCCAGCCCCATCCATGGGATATCCAGCATCAATAGGGCTATTTTGGGATGCTGGTGGGGGTGTTGTTATATTTGGGGGTGGTGGTTGGGATGAGTGGGGGGATAAGAAAGAAAACTGGAATCTAAACCAGTGCAACCCCCGCCCTGTGGAGACAGCAGAAAGGGCAGGAGGAAAAGAAGGCAGAATTTGGGTCCCGTCCCTCCTCCCCAGGCACCCCGAGGAGGAGGATGGAGCTGGGATAAGGGAGCCCAGGCGTGGTGGGGCCAGCCGGGGTGCCGCGTGGCACTGGTGGCAGCGCGGTGCAGCTCCGGGAGGCCTCTGGCATGGGGATGTGCCAGACCGTGGCTCCCTGCATGGGCCCTGCGGCCGGTGCCAGCCTGCCCCGTGCCACGCAGATGGCATCTCCCAGAGCCTGCGGGCCCTGGTGGGACCCCACAGGAGTGTCATCCCCAGCCTGCGCCCCCCCATGCTCTGATCCCCAAGCCAAGGTCCTTGTCCTGCCCCATCAAACCAAGGGTTCTGTCCTGCACCCTGCTAAACCCTGGTGGCCCCAGTATGCCCGAGGTGGGGGGCCCTTTCCCACCCGCTCCCGGCAACGCAGCACCCTGCCAGGCTCCTCTTCCAGCCGAGGTCCCAGAGGCAGGGGGTGGGCAAGGACCTCCGAGCATCCTCTACCCTCCCCTCCTTGCACCCCCCCAACCCCAGCCCGGCTGCTTGAAAACCCCCAGAGGAAGGTGCCCCCCGTCCCCTCCAAGGGGCACGCGTGGGTATCCCACTTGCCGGCAGCCCCCGTCACCTCCCCGCAGCTGCAGCCCCACCGGGACCGGAGAGGGTGACCGCGGCCCCGTTGGGGACGGGGCCAGGGATGGCGGCGTGGCTGTGGGCCAGGCAGGAGCCGTGGCCGCGCTCCAGGCTGGGTGTCCCGGGCCGCGGGGACCCTCGGCCGGGGGCGGCCGCCCGGCTGCGCTGAGCGCGCACAGCCCACTGCTGCCACCTCGCGTCCTCCGCGCGTGTCCCCAGCGCCACACGGCGCTGCCACGGCGCTCGCCCGGCTGCGGGGGGGCCGGGGAAACTGAGGCGGGGGCACGGGGCGAGCCCTGGGGGGAGGCGGAGGGGAACGGCCGCCCCGAAAAGCGGCTCCTGCGGCGCAGCCCCCTCCGCCGCCCCCCAGCTGCAGTGGGAGCGGGCGGGATCGGGCCCCGCGGGGCAGGGATGCAGGCGCGGCGGGCAGGGACGGGATGCCGTGTCCCCATCCTTCCCGGCTGCTGTGTCCCGCTCCTTCCCGGCTGCTGTGTCCCGCTCCTTCCCGGCCTGGCACAGCCCCTCTGCCGCCGCCGGACCCTGCACTGTGCCCGGACCCTGCGCTGTGCCAGCCCCGTCCACAGCACACGAGCCCCTGGGTCACCAGATAAAGCACCCAAAGGGCTTCCAGGGAAGGAGAGGTTTTATTTCTGGCTTCCCAGTGACTCTTTGCCACCTGCAGGGGAAGCGGGGACGCCGGCCAGGGCGCTGGCACAGCACGGTGAGGAGGGAGGATGCTCCTCGGCTCACCGAACCCCACATCGCTCCGGGCTCCGCTCACCGGGAAGTGCCGGGCAGCCAAGTCCCCCTGCGGAGCTGCCTGTCCCAGAGGTCGAGCCTTGGCCTCAAGCCCCCGCAGCCGCCTGAGGTTTGGCTTTTTATCAGCCGGTGCTGGCGCTCCCCAGGCTTCCCCCAGTGCCCAGGGATGCACCCCAGCTTCCCTATCCACCAGGGTTCCCAGCAGTGCACTGGGGACGTGTCCGTGTCTGCAGCCCCACCACCCTCAGAGCCTTGTGGATGCACAACTGTCCCACTTCCAGCAGAGTCCTCTGAGCTGTGACCCCGCGTGTCCTTTTTCTGCCCAGAAAAGCAACCGTTGTCCCCAAGAAAGCAGCAGGTGGTGCAGGGCCAGGAGCATCACAGAAATCCAACGCTTTGTCTCCTTTTTCTCAGGTCTTCCCCTTCTTCTCCCACACTTTTCTGGTGTTCCAGCTTCCTGCACAGCCATCCCACAGCAAACCAACCTGCCAGCCCCCACCACGTGCGACAGGGCCGGTCCCCAGCTACCGCTCGAAACAGGAGGATGAATTCAACTCGGGCACCCGCCGGTAGCAACTCTGCTGCCTTCAGGGTTGAATTTCCCTCAGGTTTCCAAACCAGACGCCGGCAGCCACAGTGCCGGAGCAGCACGTCCCTCCAGCGCGTGGCGAGGGTATCCCTACGAGTCCCTGGGGGCTCGGCGGGGTGCGTGCAGGGCGTAGAGCTTCTCCCAGCAGGTCGCCAGCCTCTCCACCTTCCTCCTGATCTCCCGCAGCTGCTTCCTCCTGCGGCCGGGTCCCCCGCGCCGGGGCTGTGCCGGGATGCGCGGTGGGCTCTGCGGTCAGCACGGAGGGGGAACAGAAACACCCCACCACCACCACGCAGGCGTTAGTCGGGGGAGCAAAAGCCACCGCCCCAGCACCGAGGACGCACCTGGGACATCGCACCCCACACACGTAGGGTTTGGGTGGGCAGTGCTGCAAATTGGGGTGGCCAAATCAGCCATGGCCGCAGCAAGGACACGCTTTCAGGTCCCCAGGGGTCCTCAGAGCTGGCTGTCCTACCCCCAAGCCGGCAGCGCACACCCCACGGCACATCCACAGGCGGGGCACACGGCCAGGTTGGATCTGCAGGCATCTTTCCAGCCCGGAGGCACCTCCATCCCACAGCAGCAAAGCCCCGGCAGCATTAGCCCCCACCGACTTCCCCGGCAATGGTGTGGAGGACGACAGCACCGTGCCAGAGCTGGGGAGCTGTCGCTTCGCTGTCATGGGGTTTCCCCAATAGTTAATGAGTTTCTGGCGCCTGCCATAGGGGATCCTCCTGGGAATCCCCAGCAGAGCCCCAGGGTTGTCGGGAGAGTCCAGACCAGCCCCCTGGGGAGGAATCCCAGTTCCAGAGCAGGACTGGGAGCACCCACCCACTGGGCGAGCATCCCACGGGGACAAGGCTGCGTTCCCATCAGCCATGGCATCATGGCACAGGCAGAGAAACCCACTTGGGAGCTGGTGGTAAAAACCCACCAGCTTGTCCCACGCTGCCAGAGCCAGACTTCCCTCCCCAGCCAGTTTAAAGCACACTGGGAAGGGCTGTCAGTGTCCCCCAGCCACAAACCCAGCACAGACCTTCACCCCCGGGATGCTGCAGGCAGAGCTTGGAGACTCCCCATGGGCAGCCAGGAGAAGACACAACAGGGCAGGCTCTGCCCGCAGCCCACGTGCTGTGGAACTGGGAGCCACTGGGGTGACTGGGAAGGCGCAGGGTTCCCACCTTGCTGATTTTCCTGCAGTTCTCCCTGAGCACGAAGTCGGTGTTTCTGGCCACCTTCCACACCGCCAGCTCCTCGGGGCCGCGCAGAGTGCCGGCCGCCACCTCCCGCAGGGACATGCTGATGTTGTAGATGGAGAGCAGGATCTTCTGGTCCTGGAGAAGAGAGAAGCACGCAGCCCCGGGTGGGGAGGGGGGCTCGACCGCTCTACCAAGGGCTCAGCCTGCGCGATGCCCCCACCCCGGGTCCCTTGGTGCTCACTTTGTCCGAGTGACAAGCTGGCCTGACCCTTCCACTCCTGTCTGCCGACCCACTCAGGTTTTTCTGAAGAAATAAGGCAAGAAGACAAGCATCCCAAAGCATCGGTGTCACCCATGCAGGACAGGAATCCACCGTTTAAACACAGCGCTCTCCCCAGTAATTCCAGTGAAGCGGCCAGCCCCATATTAAGCTTCCAAGCTCATCCCTCCCTGCCCACATCCCACCGCGGGGCTGCATTTGGCTTGGCAGCACCCCCTGGAGGGCAGACACCCCCCTGCTCACCAGGTTCTGGATCTCGTGGAAGATGACGGCACGGTACTGCCGGAGGATTTTGGCGATGCTGCACCTCTTGCCTCTGCTCAGCACGGTGAGGAGCAGGAGCAGCAGAACAGTGCAGGAGAGCACCCGGGGGAGAATCTGCGCAGGGAAGAGCTCAGTGTCAGCGGTGGGGAAAGCCAGGGATGAAGGGATGCTCTGGGCTCTGCCCTCAGGCCCTTGCCGCAAACCCCCATCAGACCTGTCCCCTGTTCCTGAAGACACAGCGTGTGCAGGAGGGGGCTCAATTCTGTCCTCTCCTAGAGGACACCCTCCCAGCTGAGCTGTCTCCTCTTGGAGCAGAACCCTGGAGAAACTGGTCCAGCTTCAGCCCAGTCCAGGCAGCTCTGCCCACGGCACCCACCGACCTCGCTCCAGTGCCAGCAGCCGGGTACTCGGCACAGGGGTCTGCCAGGGACCTTTGAGCTCTACAGGGTCTGTCCCCAAGCTCTTGGCCCCAACAGGTCCCCAGTAGCGCCCCAGCTTGTGGCACTTAAAGGCCAGGTCATCAACCACCAAAAATCAAGGGGGCAGAAAGGGACCTGCCCTGCTCTTTGCAGAGGAGCTGGAGGCAGGGAGCTGCCCGGTTCCCCTCCAGTGAACCTCCTCCCCACAAACGGCTTCGGGAGGGTGCTCTCCACACTGCCACAATCCCTGCAGCACGGACGCAGCTACTCAGCGCTTTTCCAGCTCCCACACAGCCCCTGCTTGTCCCCGGCTTGGATGCCCTTCCCGCGCAAGAGCCAGATAGAAGCAGCACGAACGCCTGCTCTCGCCAGCGCGTCCCGGCTGCCTCCGAGCCTCCCTCCGGGGCTCCAAGCCTTCCCGGCAGCCCCGAGCCGGCCCCGGCAGAGCGGGGAAACCCAAGTGCTGACATCTGAGCTGGCGGGGAGCGCAGGGTGGGGGTGGCCAGACCCTCCGAGGGATGAGTCCCAGGGCTTTGAAGAAAAGCCAGCGCAACCTCAGGTGACCGGGCCCAGGGATATTTGAGCAGTCCCACAGCAGCGGGGTGAGGATGGGAAGCCCTATACAGGCACAGTATCCACCAGGAAAGGAGCCCGACAGCTCTCCACACCTCCGCGTCACTGAGGGATGGCACAGCGCTGCATTTCTATTATCTCCCATTTGCAGGAAAAGCCCCCCAAAAGTAGCCCCTGCTCCCCACACCCCGGGCGTCAGGTCTGGGCATGCAGAAAGCAGCTCAGCTCCTTCCAAACACACAACCCCTGTGCTGCGGCCAAAGCGCGCAAGGAGGAAGGGGCAGGCAGCTCTGCCTGCTGCCCGCATCCGCCTGCCCCGAGCCCCGGCTGGGATCTGGGCGAGTTCCCTGCCATCCCAGCCACGTCTGCCTCCCGGGCTTGGCTTTTTGCTCAGTGGAGCCAGACAGAAGCAGCTCCCTTGCTGAAGTCTGAGCTGGGCAGACGCCATCCATCCTGCCCTTCAGTGGGAACCTGGAGGGTTTGTTTCTAAAACCAGCATCTGCTCTGTGCTCCCCGCTCCATAAAGGGCTGGTCCCGGCCCCAAAAGGGCAAGGATATCTTTCCCACTGTCCTGCTCCCGCAGCTCAGCAGGAGCGATGAGGGCTTAACACAAGGCAAAACCCAACACGCCGCAAGTCAGGGAACCCACGGACACAGGCGTCACCTTGGAGCCAAAATGTGTGTGAGGAGACGAGCAAATCCACGTGCAACCAGTACAAATCCCACTGGACTCTTCAGCTTCCTTAATCACCACATGCATTCCAGTAGAGCCATGCTGGGCCCCATCCAGGGGAAAAGCTTTCCCTGTGCTTTGCTCTCTGCAAACCCACAGATATCTCACCCCAGAGGTGATTCAGCAGAGAGCCGAGGGTATAATCCTCAGGGACACCAAAGGAGAGCGCTGCTTCCATGAGGACACCCTGTCCAAAGTCTAAGGGTTGCTCTCAGGAAGCCTCCACCACCGGGAAGACAAGGCCATGGGATTTTACCATTAAGCTGGGAATGACTTCCCTGAAGTGGCTTATTAAACAACTGGGACCAAATTCCAGGAGAAAGCACACCATTTCCAGGCAGCCGAGCCTGGCACTGGACTCACAATCCTTAGCACGGGAGGAAGCGCAGCCTGCGGATAAAAAAGCCGAGCGAGCAGCCGGGACAGGAGCTCGGAATGCGCAGTAGGTGCTTCCCACTGCCCCCGTAGAGTGCAGGGAAGCAGCAGTGACAAGAGAGGGATGCGGGGGAGAGACGAAACTGGCAAACCCTAGTCCTGGCCATTGCTTCCCACCCTTCAGGACTGAGGAAGATAAATTCAGCAGCTCATTGGGGTTATTCCTTCTCCCCTTGCTCCCGTCCCCGCAGCAGGCTATGGGCAGGCAGGGCAGCTCCGGGATTAGGCACATCCCTTCCCACGGGAGGGCTGGCAGGGAAGGAGCAGCTCGGGGAGCTCGGGTGCAAGACCGTCACAGCCTGCTCCGCCTGGCAGGGGAAGCTAATCTCTTCCTCGGCTCTAATCCTCCAGCAAATACGAGGAGATAAGGGAAATCACCCTTATTGATAGAGCAGCTCCCGCTGGCCCTGGCTCCAGCCGCCCGGGCAGCGAGGGGCAATGCCGGCCGCCTGCCCGCCCGGGAGCCCCACTGGGGTCCCCAGGTCCACCCAGCCAGATGGCCCCTGTCCCTGACACCCTGCAAAGGGACCCTGCCACCACCCAGAGCCCCAGCACCTGCCGCAGCCCCGGGCAGGGACAGAGGCTCCATTCTCCCCCCTGGGACCTGCCAGTTCCAAGCCCCATCCCTGCCACAGCAGCCTGGTCCCTCGGGACTGGCCCTCCCAACAGGACCCAAGCCCCTTCCCAACCAGTCCGAATCCCCTTCCTGACCAGTCCAAGCCATTTCCCGGCCGGACCAGCCCCATCCCGACCAGTCTGAATCCCTTTCCCTACTGGTCCAAGCCATTTCCCAGCCGGACCAGCCCCATCCCGACCAGTCCGAATCCCTTTCCCGACTGGTATAAGCCATTTCCCGGCCGGACCAGCACCATCCCGACCAGTACGAATCTCTTTCCCGGCTGAACCAGCCCCTTCCCGGCCGAACCAGCCCCTTCCCGGCCGGACCGATCCCTTCTCCTCCCGGTCGGTCCAAGCCCCATCCCAGGAGAACCAGCCGCCTCCCGAGGGGTCCCGAGCCCCTTCCCGGCCATTGCGAGTCCCACCCCGGCGGAGCCGATCCCATCCCGGCGGTGCGGGGGGCCGCGTCCATCTCCCCCCCGGGGAACCGGAGAGGGGGGAAGGGGAACGGGCCGCCCCCTCGCGCAGACCCGCCACCCCCGGGCGGGGAAGGGGGAAAGGGGCAGCGGCCCCGGCGCACTCACCATGGAGCCCCGCGGGCGCGGACCCCGCGGCGGCTCCCGGGGAGCCCGGCCCGGCCCGGCCG
>VZSF01001382.1:42003-69209 GCA_013398295.1 Chionis minor
CGGGTGTCCCGGCAGCGGGGCAGGGGCAGGGCCCGGGGAGGTAGAGCGGGGCTGGGGCTGCGTTTCGTTGCCGCAGAGGTTGCGCCAGAGCCCGGGAACGCGCCCACCGCCACTTTCAATTTCTGTTCCCGTTTGTGGGGATCGTTGAATCGCAGAGTCGAGGCCAGCGGCTGCCAGCAGCCCTGGTCAGCGCTTACACGGGCTGGGTGCAACAGGGGCGACTGTCCCCGCAACACCCCCAAAACACCCGTGTGCACTGTGGGCCTGTGCTTTTGGCTGAAGCCCCCTCCTCTTTCCTCACCCCCTCCTCCAAGTTTTGAACAGGCACATCGACACCAGCCTCCCAGCCCGGGCCCAGAAAACCACCCTGACTCAGTTTCAAGTGCTTTTGTACAAGACGCAATGTTAAAAAAAAAAAAAAAAAAAATTAAAAAATGAACCGACAGCAACAAGGCTCCACTGAGGAGTGGAGCGTGTGTGTTTTAGCAAGAGATAAAAGAAATGGTTGAATAATTCAGCTCTTCTCAGCTTGGCAAGAATGTTCCACCACGCGCAGTGGGAACCAGAGCGTACACAACAACATACCGCTGGAGACAGGGCCCATATAACTTGTTTATTGAGCTCTATATATAGTTAAAATTTGTAGGTACCATAATTCATTTAAAAAAAAAAACACAAAGACACCTACAATCATTAAAAGGCTCCAAGATTCATGATACCTTTTATCTGGGGGGGGGAAAAAATATAAATCCCAAACCCCAGGAATGTAACCCCCCCCAGGCCGGGGGAAAGGGAAGCTGCAGATGCACAGAGCAGGTGGCAATCCAGCCCAGCACCCAGCCCAGCTCCCCTTGCCTGGAGCTTCCAGCACAGCCCAGTGCACAGCGCCAGGAAACCACCTCTCCTCTCGCCACCCACAGTGTTTTCTCAATCCCAGGGCTCTCGGGTTTCCCTTCCCAAGCAATCCTTACGGGATGTGGTGCTGCCACCTGAGCATGGGGCAGGGGAAGCGCAGGGACGCTGATCAGTGGGTGCACACACAGTATCTGGTCGAGGGAGATGCTCCAAACCCAAGTCAGGAAACTCTCCAGCAAGAAAAGCCGTGCCACTGCGGTTGCAACCCTCTCAACTCCACAGACACCAAAGGGGAGCACCGCAGGGCAGAGGAATTTATGTACCACCAGCACTCAGCTTTCCCAAGCACATCACTACATTAGGAAGCGCCACAGCAACCAAAATGCTGTATTTCCCTTCCCAGAGAAGCGGGATAACGGTCCCCATGTCTGAGCACTTACTCACATCAGGCTATGGAGGAAGAGTAAAAGCCACGTGAGAAGCACAAGGGGCTGAGGAAGGAGTGCACGTGCTGAAAACAACTTTTTAGCATTTCTTTTTTCCTCCTGCAGTTTCTGGCTGAGTCTTGAAACCCTGGTCTAGCCCGTTCCCCTCCCACGTATCCACCCTCCTCTTCCTACAACCCATCAATGTGTCCTCTCTCCTCCCCAAACTACCCCCCTTCCCCTTTGCACAAGCCCACAGGCAGGAAGGATGCCAGGGATGGCACGAAATCCCTGAGCAAGAGTCTCTCAAACTCCCAACGCCTCTCACTCACCTTTGGGAAACTACAATTCCACGGGACATCCATGATCTACACCCTCCTTAATGAAAATGCAGCTTCGCACACTTTCACCAGCTAGTCAGGAGAAAGCACAAGAGTTTCCGTTATAAACCCAAAGAAAAACAGGCTTTTGCTTCAAGATCACCCGTTTCTTACTTCAGTGCTAAAACACGGGGCTTCTCTGCCTTTTTGGCAAAAGGCTGTAGCGCAACTTGGTGTAACCACTGCTGGCAGACACAGTCCCAGGGTGGCGGGAGCCTGATAAGTTCAAAGGTTTCTGCTATCAGACCCACTCTTCCCAGTCAAAGGGCAAGACCACACTCAGAAAGAACGTCGGGAAACAAAAGAAAACAAGCTGTATTTTATACATGTTGTCCAAACAAGTGATAAGGGGTTTTCTCTTCCAACTAAATATATTATATAATGCACATACACAGACCTGGATACTTTTGCTATACCCTAACAAGTAAGACATTACAGCTTTTCATTCAACGATCACAAGAAAGTCAGGTTTTTGGGAGTCAAAATAATACAGATCACAAGTGTAGAAACCTGAAGACAGTTTATAAAGGGTCCCAAACACAAAGCTTTTCCCCTCGTGAATCTGCTTTTTTCCATCTGCACTTGAATAGTCTCATCCCAAACATCCCAAATGTTCCCACTGTGAAGTGCACAGTCTCTCAGCGGCTCTAAATAAAGGTTGTTCCAAAAGGGCCTTCAGGGATTGCTGGATTTTGCCTTGTTACTTTAAAATACCACTGTGCTTAATGAAATCAGACACCTAAAAGAATAAGGTTATACTATATACATTTAAAAGAATTGAGGAAACGGTCTCTAAAAATACGCTCTTGGATTTCCCAAAACGCTCCATGTGCTCAGGTTTGAGGAATACTTCTGAGTTGTGCTGCAGCTTGCAGCAGAGGAGACCAAGCTAAACCAGACCTGTGGCAAAAAAAAAACAACCTAAAAAAACAGGGGCCAAGCCCAGCCCTTCCCCCGGCAGAACTCCACTGTCTCCTTCAAGGACATTCAGTGTATTCAAACAGCAACAAACCAGATTTGCCGACAACAAACCAGCATCAGATGGGCCAAACACTAAAGAAACTGCACAAAGGGGGCAGGACAGGACGGGAAAGCATGCTGGGGAGGACACCAGAGGAACTGCTGGACGTCGGAATCCGTACAAGCACTAATCGAAGCTTGTATTTGCAGGGGGGATTTGGGCATCAAAATGAAAACGCCAAGGGAGCTTCACAAGACTGCTCCTCCCTCCTACACGACACCAGCAACAACGTTCAGATATGCTGGAGAAGCTGATCACCACGTTGTGTGAGCCGAGAGCACGGCCACTGGGAAGAGAAGGAAGCAGCTTTTGTTTTGGGAAGAAAGAACTTTCAGATTGCCACCGATCTCTCCTGTCCTCCGAAATCTGTGCCACCGTAAGGGCGAACGCACCGAAAGCAGGTAAGCAGATAAGTCCTACAGAGATGACTAACGCAGCTGAAGCCTGCGTACTCTAGAAGGTATTTTTAAGCTTGGCTGCCACAAGCACGAGAATCTCTCCGATCTTCTTCTGCCAATTCTCTATGTCCTTGGAGACATCACACCAGAGCTCTCCGTGGCGAGGTTCAGCATTCTCACAGCGCTTCCTCACCTCTTCTTGTTGTTCCTACGAGGAAGAGAAATAACAGTTTGCAAGTCTCTTAATGCCCTGGTTTGTTCCAGCCCAGAGACAAAAACTTAACAATCCCCTCCCCGATTCACGCACTCTTCCAAAACTTATGGTGGGTTTTTTTCTTTTAGTTTTTTAAAGGCAGTATGGAAGTCCGAGTCAAAATTCAGTGGCAGCAGCTCTCCTGCCTGGCTGAACAAACTCGAGAGTCAACCAAGTTTTGGCTACACCAGACAAAATGCAGCAGAAACTTCATTTGTGTTACCACCTGCATGAGATCTGTCAAGTGAGAGGTCTCTCTGAAGTCAGAAGATAAACACTCCCATCATCTCAGTAATATCAGGCAGTAAAAAGTGCCATAAGAGATTAGAACAGACTGTTCCTCTGGCTGCGTTCACGTGTAACCTGTACTTGACACTTGTGAAGAAATGGGACTAGCTATACAAACCCAGCATCGCAATTACAGGAAAATCTCCGACGAGAAAGCTTGCGTTTTACAGAAGGAAGATTGATTTCATAGATCTTTGCACAAACTAGCATGACTGTGGAGAGCAAAGCAGCCTGAAAGACAGCTCAGCTAATGACAGAGCCTTCGAAAAACCACCACACAGGCCTGTTCATGCTCAGTCATGACCAGGCGTGACAGCCATAGCCTCATCTGTGAGCCACACAGGCAGCGGCAGCATGCTCAGCCAGGCACTGCAGCAATCCCCGGCACCGGGTAACCAGCAACGGCCAGGGATTCCTGCTGCCTTCCCCAGCTCCCTGTTCCCAGGCAAACGCTCACCTCTGTGCCATGCTGGAGCTCAAATTTGTAAAAGAAAGCCCAGGCATCCCCCAGGTCAGAGTCTATCTTCACTGTTCGGTGGAACCATTCTCGGGCCTTGGTTATTTTCCGCTCACTCCAGAACAGCCTGTTGAGAAAAGTGAAAGCCAGTCAACAAATAGTCTCTCTTTAGAGGAACGTAGCAATCCACAAGCACTCCAACATAAAGGCTCCACAGATATTTCCATTTTTTTGCTCTCTCGTGAAAAACAGACAGATTTTGTAGGCATTTGCTTACTGTCCTTCCCCTGAGAATGGCAGAGACACAAAAGGACCAAAAAGATCATCCACCACTTCCTCTTCACTCTCCCGCAGTGGAGCAGGCTAAGTTATCCCCAGAAAGAGACAGGCACGCCGAGAAGGGAATTATTATTCTCTGAGCTCAGTCTTTGACTCCCTGAGCGCAATCTTTGCTAACTCAATTGCTTCATTCTGCTGTTCCTGATTTGGCGTAGATAGAAATAGGATCACATGCCTACATCCATTTCCTTCCCTCCAATTTCTTCATATTTCAAGTCAATTTTAGTAGCTAACGATTAAATAACTTCTAAAAGCTGAAAATGGCACACACGTTCCTGGAGCCATGGCTGTTCACATCCACCAAGCGTGCTCTAGTGGAGCAGACCTGTCTTGTCAGCTCCACTTTATGAGGAAAGGCGAGCTTCCGCGCTCGAATCCCAGCCTGGCACCCAGCCCGACTGCTGCCATTTCACAGAGGTACTCATGAATTCTGAAATTTCTCCCCAGTAATTAACCAGCTGAGTCAATAGTCTCCTAGTTTCACTCCATCGCATTAAAGAGTTCATTTGAGCTAGTACGGTCTTTATCAAATCAGACAGCCATCCCTCATAAAGAGCTTAGCCAGTCATAAAATTATATAGCTTATGTGATTGTTTTTAAGCCCTATAATACTCTTGATTGTTCCACGTTAAATAAACTCTGATTTAAAAAGAGCACGAACAATGATAGCAGAGGCTTAACACCTGCAAGCAGTGGCCACTTTCAGCAACATATTTAACAAAAGTTTTTCAGAGATATGGGACACTATGGTATCACTGTACCTACATGCAAGTCGTGATGGGAGGCGGAAGCTGTTTGCGTTGGGATTAACTGCTAAACTCTCTGTGGCTGCACCAGAAGAGGCTTGGAAGCAGTTTCCATAAAGCACAAGCTAACATTTTTCTCACTTGCCGCTAACGCTGAACACGTCAGCTGTCATTATCTGGCAGAACCCAGCATTGCAGTCACTGGAGTGTATCCTAGTTTTCTTTGGCTTATAAAAAAGAGTTGTGAAAGAACTGGGCAACTGTTTGGGCAACACGCTTCCTGCATTAACCTCTTCTGGTATTCACAAAGGAAGAAAAGTGAGTTTGTTCCAAACACAACTGCTGTAGAGCTGTTAGCACATCAGAAAGGATATCGTATGAGTTAATTCTAATAGCGGTTTTTTAATCACTGGAAGCCTCACAACTCGATCTAGACAAGACAACAATTCCTAGTAGACTATCTTCTCATTTCAGAGAAGCAAACTACAGTATGACCGGTAGTCTGCATTCCAGTAAGGGCCACAACTGAAGAAAACTGACAAAGCAGAAATTCAGGAGGGGAGAAGACCCTAACAGCACAGAATTTAACTCAGGATTAAAAAAATAATCTTAACAGAATCTAAGATAGAGAGAAAGTATTAAGAACACACAGTCAGCCACAAAGAAGTTGAAAAATTACCAGCAAAATTGTCCCTATTTTCACAAGTACTTAAAACTTATAAAACTTAACTAGGCCTGGTTCATCTGAAAGCACACTGAAATCCCTTTCAAGGGACGCAAAGACAGCAATTTGCAGAACGCTGACACTGAGCACTAGAAAAGGACTCTGTGAATGCACTGTTTGCTGCCTGTGCCGCAGTCTTAGGCCCATCAGAACAGCTCGAGGGCAGGTCGACATCCCCGGCTTTAAACCAGCAGAGCAGCAGATCTGCACAGTTACTAGGAGACGGCTCGAGAGCCGTTACTTGCTTTGAGGCTTATTAGAGCTGCTGCAGTCAGAATCACACGGTCACGCTCGAGCGCAATGTTTCACCATGGATGCAGCCACACACAGAAACGGGTATTTTTACTACATCAAGCGCAGGAACTCACTTGGCCACAGCCAACAGGACATGTGGGTCGTGTTCACACTTCTTGAGAGCATCCACACTCTTGGTCTTTCGTTGCGGTCGTGCTTCAAGGAAAATTGCCTCTGACCACAGGATTCCTTAATCAAGCCAAGTAGGAAGATTGTTTAGTGTTATTTCCAAGATTAACCCTCCCCACCCTGTCACCAGGCCAGCGCACTCTAACACGAGCAGCACTGCGGCCCCCACCCTGGCGGTTATCCACGCCCCAGCCTCATCCCAGATCACTCTTTCTGCATGGATACTTCATTCAGTATTCTGAATTTTTAGCTGTCACTTAACACCACGCTGGACCTTCAGTTCTGACCATCCCTGTACCATAACCCCCCCGCAGCTTCAGCGCTCCCTGTGCGGAGCCAGAGCTCATGCCTTTCAGACGAGGCACAGCAAGCACTGGAACGGGGGGCGCAACTCGGCCTCTCAAAAGTGAAAGACACCCATTTGTCTGAACGGGGAACTGCAGCGGCAGAGGAAGTCCCAGAAGGCGCAAGCTACACCTTTTGGAGGCAGTTTCAAGGGTGCCAGAGAGCACCATGGTCTTATTGATGCTGGCTCTCCACACACACGATGAAGGACAGAACAGGTCCAGGAAAGCTGGGTTTAATCCCTAGTTCCTTTCACTGCCAAAAGCAAGACAGGAAATATGCTCAGAGGAGCGTGAAATCTTCGGTTTCTCATGTCAGCCAACCATACCTGCTGAGCACGTCAAAGTAAAACCTGAAAGTTTGTGTCTGCCAGGACTCTACTGAAGTGCTCTCGCTTCCCAGAAACTGCGCCCCAGGAACATACACACGCTTTGATGACTGCAGGGACAGACTGAAGCAGAACTCTTCTCGTCTCGCCTTTTATATACAGGGTCAAACTACAATTTTCAGGCCTCTATTTTCAGGCCTGCTGAGGACACAAACACCATTACATTTCAGTTTTGCTTTGTGCAGGCTGCCTACAGCAGCCATAAGCAACTGGGAACCAATTCAGCAATTGATGGACACAAGTCTCTGGTTTACATGACCGTAGGTGTCCAGCGAGCTAACTCCTGCAGGCTTTTATTCCGGTTTGCAGAGTTTTCAGATAGAGCTGGAAGTGATTTTATTTAAACAAAAACTGAGATCCTGCTCCCCATTTCCATAGCAACAGGCAGATCCTGTAAAAAAGCCTGTGGTGGCAAACACTCATTAAGCATTAGGTCATTCACAAAACAAAGTGGGACTTGGGTGGTACTGCTTTGTTGACCTACTCGCATGGTGAGCAGCTTGCAATGAGTTTATCATGTCATAAAAGTCACTTGGTTCCCAATTATTTCACTGGGACTCCAGCAGCTGCCAATTAAACACCTTTCAAAACCTAGCCCGAAGGCGAGCTAAAAAGGCTTGCCCTGCAGTAGACTGCTACATTTTGTAGTTTTGTGACATCTTCTCTCCAAAGATGTCAACATGTTTAAATAATTAAGTCTTCCCGCAATTCTGCCAAAAAATAGGGAAGCATTATGCACTTTCTCCTCCCATCCCAAGAGGCAAATGTTTCCACTGCTGGTTAGAACCAATTGACTTGCTTTATATGACCTATTCGCCTTTTCTTAAATGAGTTAAAATAATCAAAACCCAGGACCAAACATTTATGGTACATGATCCCCTAATCATGACTGCAACTGAAATTTGCTGCCAGCACAAGTTCTTAAGCGCACAGTTAGTGGTGCAAGCAGGGCAGGGAAACCAACAACGGGAAGTCTCCTATGGCGAGCTGTGCTCCAATGAGACAGGGAAAAACCCATTCTTTTTCCACTGAACTTCCTAACTACAAACACTCCAGAGTCTTTCTTCAATTTGAAACCTTGGCAGACTTCTACTAGCTTCAGAGAAAAGCCACCCCTATCCAAGATGCTTTCCCAGGAAACCTGGGAACAAACTGTGGACCACAGACCCAATAACATACTGGATACCGCAGCAAAATGGGATGAACACACCACCAGTGACCTCCCTGGTGTGAGACAGCACAAAGCAACTGGGATTATTCACAAAGACCCTCAACGTTTCATTTGCAGAAGGATGGCTGACGCCTCTCCAAAACATAGTATTTTGAGACCTGGCCACAAAGGACATCTTGGAAAACGATGTCCCTTTATCAAGTGGGCAAAACAACCATATTTAAGACAGAAATGAGATCCATCTCACCTGAATTGGGGCATTCTTGCAGTGCCTTGGCCATCAGAGTATTTGCAATATTCTTTAGCCCAGCTCTGTACTCCAATCGCACAGACTCTAACCTGGTAAGGAAGAGACTCAGTGATGGTATTTATGACAACACATTCATTATGCAAAACCAATCATCAAGTCACATGAAGGTCACTAGAAATTGCAAACATCTGCCCATATTTTGAATACGTGTAGGTGACTGACATACTCCCATTCCTCTCTGGCTAAAAATAAACATGATCTTTATTCTACAACCGTCTAGGTCAAAAACAATCTAAAAAAGGGACTATAACAGAAATGAAAGATCCCTGGGATTTCATGCTCTGTGTACTACATACAACCATCAGTAAAGAAATAACTAGTCCCCAGCTCCTTAGAGTAGCTACGTACTAGCCAGAATCACCAAAGAATTGCTGGTATTCAGAAAAAGCTGTTAGTCCAGAAAAAACTCTAGCATGGGCATGGTCGTACGTTCCAGGCTCAAATGGCTCTGAAGCTGTAAAACAGCTGGCCTGAAGAATGCTTTGGCTTTGTAGCCCAAATTCAGTTCATCTCCACACAACTCACCAGAGATCCGGATTCTTTGGATTCTTTAGGCGAGACTTTTCCAAGATGGCTCTCGCTCTAGTCAACTGCCCAACTTTCTCCTCCAGCCTGGACAGCAAAAGCCACAGGGGTATGGAATGGGGACACTTTTTCAACTGTTTAAAAAAAAAAAAGTGTATGGTCATATGTAGATTTGAAATAATCTTATAACCCCTACAGAAACACCCATATCCTCCTGGAGAGTTTAGATGAAGAGAGACAAACCCATTACATCACTCAGATTCCTTCTAGTTAGTCTTACAGCACAGAACAGAGACTTACAGAGACTTGACAGGAGTCAAGTCTCACCTATACCCGAAACAGTCAGGTACATCAACTATGACTGAGCTACCCCAGCAGCAAGAGAACGAATACACCTCCCTTAAGAACACATCTACAATTTGTGCTCCATGGGGAGATGGAGAGCTCCAACACATGCAGCAACAGCGCGTGCAGGAAATAGACTGTCTTTGAAGCCTGGGGAGTCATTAGGATAGGGACACCAGCAGAAACCTGCCTCCGCATTACTTCCACAGCGGAGAGTTTCAGAAGGATTCCTACCCAAGGTCACTGATTACCATTTAAGAGAGACATGAGTGCCCCGTAGGCCACCTCCTCTCACAGTGTGTATCTAAGAGCTCGTTACGAAGCTCTTCTTTTAAGAGTTCTGCTTTTAGTCTTTACAGATCTCAGAGAATTATTGTGCAATGACTGATTTCCTACCAGTGAGGAGTCAGGCATACAGCAAAATCTCTCAATTTCGCACACGGATACCGGGTAAGAGAAATTCTTGCTGCTTATTTCAAGGTACTAATTTTTGCTTGTTTTGTTATCGTTTTAACCAATTACAGAGAACAGAAATCACCTCTTGATTCAAAGACAGACACCACACCAGAAGCACAAAGCAAAACCGCAATAATATTATAGCTTACCCCTTGATTATAAGCCTCCCGTGCTTTCTCTACCAGCTCCTTTTGTTCCTCAATTTGTCCCTTCATCATCCACAGTTTGGGGAAGTCCTCGTAGTGCTTCAGGGCTTCCTCACAAAGCTCCTGGGCTGCGGCAATGTTCCCAAGCACCCATTCTAACTTCACAGACTTCATGAAGACCTGAGAACAAACCAGAGCTGTTTATCACTAGCAGCCACTGAAAAAACCATTAGTCTGTCAATGCAGTCGGTTCCTGCTTTTATACATTCGTTGGAATGTTCTTGATTAGCTAAAGTTTGAAGTAAAATAAAAAATAAAAGTACCAGGGTTGAATAATAGTGGGAACAGACAACAATGAGAAAGGTAAATGCAAATATTAAAGAAGCTGAAACAGCATGATCAACCTGTATCTCACCTATTAGCATCGAGTTGGCATTTGTATAGTATTTGTACAAAGAGCATAGCTTGAAGAGCACAATCAGTTAACGAACTTGAGCCTGCTTCATCAGCACAACCTGCTTTCATTAGATCCAAGCTATCAAGACCACCTAATTCTTATTTATGGCTTCAAGTTGCAACGGTTGTCTTGCTAATGACAAACTGGTACATATACTTTTGTCTCCCAAATGCCCCTCTTTTAGCTACACATGGAAGTTACAGCTGTGAGAAATCCATTATAGACCGAGGGCTGTTTCACTGCTCTTTGATCCCCATCCTCCCCATTCCCAAACTCCCCCCACCATGACTCCGCAAGAGAGGCATCAAGGCTGAGACCGGAGCTTCAGCCCCAGCTGCCAGCTGGAGAGAAGCTCCCTGACTGACAAAAGAGGAAGACGCCAGTTTAAAAGATCTAGGATGAGACACAAATTGGGAGAGGGAGGAGGCGGCGGGGGGGNGGGGGGTAGGGGGGCAACCAAAATCATTTTTCTTTTACTTGGACAAGTTAAAATGGTTCTGTATGTATGTCTGAAAATCAACAAAGTTTATCATACCAGAAGTAACTCTAGAGATAAACATGAGTGTAACTTTAAACAACAAACTCGACCAGATCTGTCTTTAGCACAGAAAGCATAAGTGACTCTTCTGTGAAAGTATTTTCCCTCTCTTTTTTCCAATACATGCTTTTATGCAACATGAACGTTATACAAACAGCTGTAAACTGGGAATTTCCTGACTTTTGCCATTTGTGTAAAAAAAACTGAAACCCTTCACTTGATCCTAGCCTTTTCTTCCCATCATGCCGTGACTGTGTGTCGCAATTCGCTGGAGAAGCGCTGCAGCAAAGCGGCCACATGCCTGCGAAAGGCAATGGCAGGGAGCCATCTGGTCAATCACTGCGGCCGCAGAACTGAAGGAACTCCTCCTTCTGCCTCAACTCCCCCGTGGCCAAGAGAGGTCTCAGCCTCTCCACCCTTCGCACATCCTTACCCTTGCAGTGGGGGCACTGCTCCGAGCTTTCGCCAGCAGCCTCCTTGCTCTTTCATATTCATTGTTTTCTGACTCGAGCTTCACGGCAGCCAGCCAGATCTCCTCGCTGTTGGGGTTGGCCTGCAAGAACATAAAATGACAGACAAATGCATACAGTGAATCAACAGCAGATTTAATCCTTCGTTTGATCCAGATTAAAATTGAAATCAGAGCTTTGTCAATCCACACTAGCATTTTTTTCAGCTCAAGCTCCTCCCAATCTTCTTTGACCTTTGAAGTTTATAGAAATTCTCCAAAACAGATGCGCAACACAAAGATATATGCCAGTTTAGAAGTTGGGTGCTCCTCAATTGTTGAAAAGCATTAATGCTTGATCTTCTGAACTTCCAGTTTAAATACTGAAAAGATCACAGGGTCTGCCACAATGAGACCCTCATTTTATTATGCCCGAACTAAAAAACTGAAGCTTCAATTCCCAGCTGAGGTCTGTGAACACTCCTCCAATAAAAGTCATTCCAGTGGCAACCACGTCAAGAAGTCTTCAGGATGGTAACAAAAAGCACCCAGAACAAATTTAGGAAGTAAATATCTTTTACCTTCCATCTCAGGACCTGTCATTTGATTTTGCTATCACTTCGCTTTTAAGACTCATTTGCAGTGTTAGAACTGTACTGCTCTGCCCACCTTTCTTTCGGCATCCAGCAGACAATTCCCTTCATTTTGCCGTGGATTAGTGGGTTTGGTCCAAGCCAGAAGTAACGCAGCGACCTCATTAACTACGGCAGACCACTACCCTTTTTACTGCGGAGACAAATTCTGATCCGTGACTGAGGTTGGGGGGGAGCCATTGTAGCAAAATTAATAGTTTGCAAACTCAGAACCTGGTATGATACTAGTAAAAGAGTAGTAATACTGTCTTGCTTCCAGTTTGCTGCTATTTTACAGGACATTTTGCTACCTAAGACAATCAAAGAAGAGTGGAGGCCCCCATCATTTTGAAAGGCAGCAGGAATCAGGTGTTGACAGAAAAAGCCTACTCTGTATTCTTTACCAGTTGTACTTAACACGATCACACAAGTCTAATATACCCACCTGGAAAGCCAGGGCCAAAATGCTCCTGGCTGCTGGCACATCTCCCGCCAGCCACTTGGATTTGGCTCCCATGAGCCAGAGCACTTCTGCTTTGGGACAGTGAGCAACAGCTCTCTGCAAAAGAGCCTCCAAGGATTCTCTGAGACAAGAAAGAGCAAGTTACAATCACTCAAAATACTGCCAAAGGCGAGCTCTCACACACTGCTTCCACTATCATTCAATGTTATAAATATTGTTGCAAAGTCCAACATTGTAAACCCTGATAAGTTGTTTCATAACAAGGAAAGGGTGGGGTCTTTTTTCACAAGGGTTCTGAAATCAGCACTCCACAAACAGCTCATTGTTCAGACACCTTTGTTCGATAGACTCTGCGGAAAGACCCTGCACACAAACAGCTCATTTGTCTTGGAAAGAGCCACTCTTCTTAACAAACCTTAGTAGAAACTGAGACAGGAAGTTTTTCAGGATTATTAGGCAAAGCTGGCTTGCTCTTATTGAATTTTTTTTTTCTGGAAAATATACTTTTCAGGTAGAACAAGGGGCTTAAAAGCCAGCCACCACGGGGAAACATGGGAGAACAACATCAAAGGCAAAAGACGTACTTATTAAAAAAAAAAAAAAAAAGGCTTGAAGGAGGCAGAAAGCATCTGCAGTCACTTCCACACTAGAGCCTTGTTGGCTTTAACAATGATGATTCCACGTGTAGAAGTGGTCTATTGTATATATTGTTTGCTTTATTCTGAACTTCAGGCAGAAAGATGTGTAAAGCTTTATGAATCAACTTCAAAATACGAGGCCTGAACTGTGACAGTATAACACCAATCTTAATAAAGAACACGATACACATTCACAGTATGTTTAATCAGAAAATGCCAGAGATGCTCGGACAATTTCAGCAATGAAGTAATTTATCTACGAAAATTAAACGAAGTACATGCTACATTTCTAGGTGATTTGTATTCCCGACTTTTTTTAGAAATGCCTTCTCAAAGATGACTGTCCCTACCTCGGCTATTCATAGCTATTTTTACCAACTAAACCCTATTGCAAAAGAACTTTTTATGTCTTCATAAAACCCAAAGATGTTCTGACCACAACAATAACAAAGAAGATCAGACCTGCAAGCAACGCCGGCGAGTTTCCACCAGCTGAACTAACTCTGCCCATGCAACACAACACTTCAGGGCTCATCTTGGAGCTTTTCTACCTCCCCAATCTACCACCCTGTAAGAAGGACGAACCCCTCCACCCAAAGGTGATGCTGCACACATACCTTGTCCCATGGTTCTTTTCAAAGTACGCTGCTCGCAGCCACACACTCTTCTTGCTCGGGAAAACTTGCAAGGCATAAGCATAAATTGCTCGGGCACACTCCAGAGCGTTATGAGCAACACACTAAGGAAAAACAGATCAGGACTAAGTCAGTTTAGGATTGCGCTGAAATCAAGTGCAAGAAGGAATGACACATGCATTATTCAACACAGAACTCAGTAACTCAGAGTAATACATGAATTGGGGCATTGTACACAACAGAACAGTTACTATCAGCTTTTTAAAAGGAAGCAGGGATGAAATTTCAAGCATTCCTCTATCAGAGCACAAGTATCACCAGCCTTTCACTTGGACTGACACACACAAGCCAGCTTGAAACATTACTAAGGCATTGTAAAGGCTCTCATGTTTGCATTTCTTTTTTTTTCTTTTAAGACAGAACTATAAGCGCCACAGCATATGCCCCCCTACTGCTGTAAGCCCAATTCAAGGCCAGCAAAGTGGACATTTCTCATGCTGAAATAGAATTTAGTTTTTAGTGCATGTTCAAACTACTCCCCTAAAGCAAAGAAAGCCTGGTAAAACTTTTACCCGTTCCCTTGTCCAGCCGTACATTTAACTGTTGAGCTACAACGTTTACACCTTGAAACTCAACTCCCAGTTCCTTTAACCAGACCCTGAATCTCTCTCAATAACACACACACAAAAAAAAACCCAGACCAAAACCCCCAGTAAACAATCTACCACAATACTAATTTTTTGCTTAATAAAAATTCCAATGTGCAAAAAGTTTTACAATATAATAACCTCCCAAGAGGCCGATTGGCCAAACGCAGGTGGGAATCACATCCACTTTCACTGATAAAAAAATGTCATTTCCCAGGCTCCACTTCAATTTCCCTCAACTAAAACAAAAACCAACAAGCCAACAACCAGAAAACAGCATCCCAGCTGGACATACACTGTCTGCATCTTCCATCCAGGTATGTTTCCGATCTTCTTCCTCAATCCCAATCCCAATCACAGCTCGCATGATTGCCTGGCACGTGGCCACGCTTCCAGCTTTATCGCATTCCTCAGCATCCTAGAAACAAAAGTAAAGCCCTGCTCATTTTGAGGAATCAGCACAGGAAGTCAAATTCTGCAACAGCAACTCCTCATGTGCAAACACAGAGACATTGTGGCTCACTGCCACATTAAAAATATCTTATTACTCAAACATATCTTGACAGTAACTGCTGAGCCCACACCCACAAGAAAGGTGCTAGTGTCGTACACTGAATCAGTCAGAAGCTGGTTAAGAAAGAGAGCCCTGTCAACCGCATCCACTGAAAAGGAGTAAGTGTGACAACGTGTGACCTTCCCAGCTGAAAAGTCTCCTCTTACAGCTCCATGGACGTGCCCTGGGCTGGGCCAAGCAGGGACCTGGCCAATAAAAAACTGTAAGAATTTGGGAAAGAAGAATCGTAACATCAAAACTACTGACCTTTCAGCTTTGGGTTGATTCTTAAGTGTCAACAAGGGCTAAGCAATAACTGAAGTTAAATTAATACACCTTCAGTTGGTGTTAAGATAAAGGCGCAAAGGCTCTCTTACCAGAGCATATATGGGAAAGTGGAGGTTTGTGACATACAAAGCTTTTGGAAAGCCAAGCGTGTCTTGCTTAAACTTGTTAAAAAGGCCTCTGATCAGATAACAGAAACCGAACAGTTCTAGTACTGAAAAGGAACTCGAGAAGACAGTGATGCAGACAGAGGCTGTGGTGGTGTTTTTTTAAACAGAAGTTGAATTTAACCTTTAATTGTTTAATTGCTGTAAAGAAAGTCATAAGTCTTTTAGATATAAACAAGGACATCCATTTAATATTAAATACTTCGCTCATTATCAATACTCTTAAGCAGTGTGCCAAGAACGTTTTGCTGCCTTGACCCACTCTAAGTAATTTTAGTAGCAAACTGGTTTAAAGATTTACACCTAAACAAAGCACCGTACATGCTCAGGAGGAAAGAGGTTATTTTAACCCGAACATTAAGCCATTTAGATGGCAACAGTCTTTCAAGTGTGTTACTGACTCAAGAAGCTCACCCACCACAGCTTTTGAATGTCATCAAACACTGGAAACCCCTATAACATTTTGCAACTTTTCTAGTACAGAACATCAAAAATACCAGGGTCTCAGATGAGCCTGCACAGAGGCTGTGTTTTGTAAATGTCACTGTGCAACAGTTCCACCTGTCAGCTCTGACCACTCTGCACAGCCTCAGAACTGCAAGCCAATAAAGGACTAACAGAATATTTCCTGCCTGCTGCACATGTAATATTTGTATTGACTTTTAACACCACCATCTGACAACGACTTCTTTGGCAAACAGATACCTTTTAAGCCAAAAGAGCCATATGCAAAAAATACATATATCCTTCACTGGAAGCTTAAAGCCTCTGTCCTACTTAAGGCAGCAGCTGCTTCAACTTGGAGCTGGTTATCTTCCAAGACAGAAGTAAATCAGACATTCCTCAGCTCAACAGATGCAGAATTACTCCAGAGTATCACCTAACTAAGGCCTTGGCTCTCCTCAGCTTTTTAGTGTCACCTCTTGTATTTTTCATGGGGATCTCCACTGATAAGCTTTGTGCAAAATTACTCTATCCTATGATATATTGCATCAAAACAGAACTTGAAGAATTCATCTAGGTCTCTGACCAAGACCAAGCAAATACCTGTATCCATTGCTCTCTGTTGATTTCCACACCGTTAGCCCTAAGAGATGTGATAGCTCTGTCAATGATTTTCTCCACCATCTGGGTGTTTCCATTGGCTTCCTCCAGTTTGGCAGCAGTAATCCAGATGTGACGATCTGTCGGAATATTCTCACGGGCTTTGTTAAGGACTTTACGAGCATTCTCATATGTCTCCAGCCTTGCCAGCGCAAGCCACAGCTGCGGAGCAACAAAAGATGTATTTTAGATTAGAACAAGGAGATGACAACGCCGCCGTATGGCAGTGTCGGCCCAAAGAGATAAGCTGTTTGCTACTGGTTGGCAGTTGTCCTCAAGTAGTATAAGCAGGGTGCAAAATACCAACAGAGAAACAGTAGAAACAGAGTCTACTACCGTCCTTAAAGCTTAATCCTAACCTTCTCAAGATATCATCTCTGTTTGCTGCGCTGCTGCACTCGTATTTTCTGTTCACATCACCTTTCAAACAGCCAAATACAACACTCTGGTCCAGCACTTCAGAAATGAGCAACTTTGTTTTAGATTCCCCAGGCTATATGTAAGCTTGTTTTCACAATTGTCAAGGCACGAAACATGAACGTGAACATGACTAATTGGCTTCAGCAGGCACAGCAGTACACTGGCACAACTAACGTAACAATTACACAGGAAAATGAGGCATAAAATGACCACCAGACAATTAACTCTGGAGGAAAAAAAAGCACAGTCCCCTACTCATCACATCCCTCTCATTGTGGCATGAAGCATGTGGTAGGAAACTCATACTGCACTCACCCTGCTTTTTGTTCTCAAAGCTCTACTGCCAACTTGCAGTGGTGTGTAGGGGGTTGCTTTATTTTGCTTTTCAAAAAAACTTACTTCAACGCTAGTCGGACAGCACTCCACAGCCCGACTCAGCATGATCCTGGCATCCTCAGGTTCTTCTAACTCCACGGCTGCTTTCCACAAACGCACCGAATTTGGAACATGCTCAAGGGCTAGAGAAGCAAAATAATTATGTCAATCATGACAAAGCAGTTTACCAGAGAGAACTGTATTTTTTTTAAAGATGATATATTAAAGGCTTTGTCATATTACAGATGAAATTTCCTGAAAGAGAGAAGGGAGGGTACCGTACTTATATTAACGAGAACTTAAAATCAGAAGATAAAAAACTTACTTAATAATTTTAATTGGAAACAGGTTTTGGAGAGCCAAGGGCTTTTTCCCTGCACAAGCTGTAATTGCATCCTGTTCAGTAAAACATCTAGCTGAACAAAGCCTCCAGTCTCAGCAAACGAGCTTATGTAGGACCTTCAAAACTGGGTAGCCTAATAATGCTGGGCCTCCCTTTAAAAAAAAGGAGCATCTTCAATGCTCAGTAATAACACAACCTTGTTCCTTAGATGTTGAAGCTGTTCCTTCACAATGTAGTTGTCCCGTAGGCATCTCCTGACAGCTTAATGGATCCCAGTTTAGCTTCCCGAAAAGTTATTGGCTCGCAATGCAAAAACAAAACGGGAGGATGCATAAAAGCTTAAAGGTATCTCTGACACTAATATCCTAAGCCACTGAATCCCTGGTGTTCTTTCAGCAATCCAATACAGGCTTCATCTAGTAAGAGTCTCTGAGGCTTCCTTAATCTTGTCCAAGAGTCAGCTACTGCTGGTAGAAGCTGCATTCCCTGCACTGTCCTACATGTGCTGTCTGAAACATTAAAGCCTAAACAACAAGCTATTCTCAGCCTGTCTCTTCATAACCTTGTGCCTTGAAGTGACACTGAGAAATTAAAGTGAGGCTTTTTTAGCCTTTTGTCACTATAACTTACTCCACAGATTACTAGTATTAGCTGCATTGCAGTAGTAGTTTCACTGCTTCTATGGTAATTGTACACAAAAGCGCTATATTAACAGAGGACTGAGCACACGCTTCTTCAGGGAAGCAAGCATAATTGCAAGGCCACAGAAACGAGTGGGAAGAGGCACCTAAACCTACTTTGAAACCAGGCTTCTAGGCAAGGCTGTTCCTTTAAGCATTCCTGCAAAGGCAGAGGCACACTGCTGAGCCCAACTTCAGAGCACACCCCAGCTCTACAGAAATACACACAGCATTTACAAGCAGTGTGCACCGAGGATTTGGGCATTAACCGTTTCTCCTCGAGCCTGCAGCAGCAGGAGATTTTTCTGAAGAATTTAAATGAATAATATCAGCCTGCAAGAGCTGAAAGCATCACTCAGCAGGACAGAATATGTTTTCATAGATAGAAAATTCGATTTTTACACCTCGAGATGCATTTTAACCATTCAGCTTGCTGGCTCTCCAGTCAGAGAGGGGCTTTAAAAACCCCAGAGGTTGTGCTGGATGGTGGGAATGCACACAGCCAACAGACGAGAGAAACACGTTACGAAAGCTCACACTTCAGGGACATTACCTGGCAGTCTTTTTTATTTCAGGAGAAATAATGGGTTAAACCGCCACAAAACTTAAGGCTGTATATACAAACAGCTCCAAGCATCATATTACGGATGTTCCCTGGGTAGCAGATGAGCGCTGTGAAGCTCTTAACAGGCAGAAATTGAAAAGATAAATCATGTTCTGTTCCACTAACGGCTTTGTATCAGAGATTCCAAAAACTGAAACGAGATGTTTTTCTCTTCACAAATACAATGTTTCAGGCAAAACTCAGCCCTTAATACGTAAGTTACTGCTTTCACTCTCCTACCTCAGCTGGACTCAGAAATCTCTTTCTGCTCACGTATAAGTGTTTTTCTGTTCAGCATCTATTATTGTTCTTGAGAAAAACAGTGTCACAGGAGCGACGCTTCACAGCACACTGCACTGCTTAGCCAATGAAAATAAAAAAGCTACTGAGTAGTTAATATCTGAACTCTTACAACTTCAAACCCAGGAATCTTTACATGCTTTTCATCCATATGCAGTGAGAGGTCATTTCACCAGAGATGTGCAATTTTACATGCAACAGCAAGAGGTAGGAGGCAATTTACTTCCTTTGAAGCCAAGCCATTCAATACTGTAGACTGCTTCACAATGATATAGTAAATGTATTAAAACCAGATGCTTTTCCCTGTCTAGACTAAAGTCAGGAGATATAATTGATACTATTCAATAGTCATGAAGGATCTAATCTCTACTGATACAGGCACAGTAACTTAAAGTAATCAAATAATACTATGAACCTGTGAGGAAGACCTGGGTTCAGGACAACACAACAAACTGCTGTTAAAGAGATCGTTGTTTGGAAAAGATAGCAATTCCACAAAAGAGGAAAACCTCCAAGTGCAATACAACAGAAGATGCAAGATTTTAGGTAAGCACCATGGAGAAACGCTGTTTGCCACGAAGACAGGACTCCCTACAGTAAAGCAAGCCCCAGGGCCCACCAGGCTCAGTGACATGAGAAGCCCAAGGCCTCTAAAGCTCCTCCACCAGGAATCACCGTGGTCTCCAACAGGTTACAGACAAGTTGGAACTCCAACACAAAGTCCAGTACCTTTTCCAAAATATATCACAAGGTGACAGTTAAAACACCCTTTCTCCTTAAGAGCCTAATTTTTTAATTGCTTTCATCTGCCTAACCGATCAAGTTGGAACTGGTTTTGGTTAGTGAAATGTCATTTTGCAATTGCTCAACAGCAGCAGCTTTCCACTGAAGGATGTTTTACAAATACTTAAACAGCTCTGCTCTTTGACTCGAGAGCAGCAAGTTCCACCACTAAGGCACACATTATTAACAACTGTATTTTCACCAAGGATGTAAAAAAAGCACTTAAACTTAAGGAAACGTCTTGAACAACTTGCAATGCAATACAGAGGGAGACTCGGACTTTGTTCCCTGACCCTGCAGCAGCTCTCACCTTTCCTAAGGACACGTTTCTTTGCACGGATATCTGTCTCCAGCTCTGCTGCTCTTATATAGATCCGGACAGACTGTGGAAGGTGGCGGACAGCTTGGGCCACAACGGCCTTGGCTGTATCCCCAGGCTGAAGCCGAGCAGCTTCTAACCAAACATCTTCACTCTGTCAGGAAAAAGAAACGATCTTCCTTTACATCCAAACAAGAATTTAAAATTAGAGCTTCTAGCTAAATATGTGTTCTTTTAATACTGTAGATAGCAAAGCTGCATCAGATATAGCTTGAGATGAGCTTAACAGAGAGATGATGCTGCTTGTAACCACGACCTTTTCCTACCGTCCTGCAAGGATCAACAGGGAAGCAAAGCAATTCTGACCTTGGGGCACATTTCCGTTCCTTTCATGATGAGGTTTCGAGCCACCTGGAGTTTGCCAGTGACCTCCTCCAGTCGGGCTGATGCTATCCAGGCTGGAGGATGATGAGGATTGGTCTCTCGTACAGATTTCAGGAGCAAACGGGCTTTCTTGATATCACTAAAGGAGGAGGAAAGACAAGCAGGAAAATTTTCAGCATGCTAGCAAACAATTCTCTCAAATCAAGAGAGCCCTGAATCCTGCTTTACAGTCAGTTCTTCACAGCCACACTCAAATGCACAGTAACTGTGACCTCAAACATTTCCACACTGGTGAGACAAATGACATACTACCAAAACAAGCTCACAGATACAGACTAACACAGCAAGATCACAGCGAAAACCGGTTAAGTATTTAAGTAAGATTTTTAGGAATTACAGCTGAGCACTTGCAGTTGGAAGCTGATAAGCACAAGCACTGATTTAAGTTGATACATCTGCATGTATTGCTTTGACTTAAATAGCAATTCTTTATGAAACAGGTGTAAAACTTCAGGTTAAAGAGGTTTTCAGAGGTTGTCAATCAAGCCTAAATTAGCAGTACACAGGTACAATTAACCAGGTTATTTCCTGGCCAGCAGGCAGGCAGCGACACACTGCCATCACTCTGGCACATTAGTCCAGGGGTAGAATAGAAACAATCCCCACAATTTATGCATCCAGGTCAGATGCTAAATAAGTTCAAAAGACTATACCAGATCTCATGTTAAAAGAATTCATCCTTAAAAACTCACCTAGCATCTTTTACAAATTAAATGCTAGCTGAAAGCCAGCCGCTCAGACAGATTTCCATTTATATGCAGGATCACAGCCATTACTAAGAGGATAAATCAGTTAATCCGTCTTAAACTTACTTGATATCTCCTCCATGTGTGGGAATCATCGAATTCAAGTCTGTCAAATATCCTTTTGGGTCCACTACAGTCTGGCCACTCACAGAGTCCGACACCTGGGAAAGTCAAGTCAGGGCTGCTGAAATGACCATTCATAGCCCCACAGTCTGCCTGCACACATTAAAGACTGTAAAATACACCACAGCTCTACAAGAAACCTAGACATTCACCTGTTACCAAAACCAAGGAAGGACGAAAACACAAAGCCTTGCTTATTAGCTTCTTCCCCCACTTCTAAAATGCATGACTTCAACGTTACAAATTTAGTAACGATTCTGAAAATCCAGAAAACAAGCAGCTTGGCTTTCAGCCACTGAAAGGTCTTACAGCCCTGCCAGCTAAAGCCCATCTTTTTAGTTTACCAGATTTAGATAGAAAACTCAATGAAAAAGAACAGAAGTCAACATCAATTTAAGAGAAGTATTTTTCAGCATTTTGTCCTGCACCCCCACACACAACAGAAGATCCGCTTCCCTTGGTAAAACTACCAGTGCTGTCTGCCTGAAATCCACCTCTGGCATAACAGGGCAGTCTGTTCTCCCGTCATGACCAAGACTTTCAGGGTCAAACTGTTATTTCTCAGGAAATTCTATTCATGTAGAGGGCACAAGATTTGGGGGAGGAGGAGTACAAAATTATTTCACAGCAGAGCTGTTTCTTCTAGCACCTAAGAGAATTAAAGACTTTTCTAAAACCAGGTCTTAAGCAGCAGCACACCACCAACCGCAGGTGTTGCCTGCCTTCCAACATCCTTACCTGGCTTAGCCTCATATCCATCAAGGTGTTCCTGGCTTGGCCAATCTTCCTCATATCCAATTCGCCTGTCCCAGGTGTCATTAAGCCTGGTGTCATTCCTCCTGGGTATGGGGTATTCAAGCCCCCGGGATACGGAGTATTCAATCCACCAAATTGCTAAAAAAAAGAGTGAGAGAAATACACTTCTAAAATCTCTTCTGAGATTTCAAAAATAATTCAGGCTGTTGGCTGATCTGCCCTTCTCCAGTGGCTACAGGACAGAGACGCCAAAACTCCATACGTACTTCTGAATCAGTGGCTTCCCTGAATCACAAAACATTTCCCATAGAGGTTTTGCAAACCCGTAGGTAATTACTCAAGCTTAGTTAACTCAGTGAAATAAGTAACAAGAAAGTGAAAAATTCAAGCATAAGCACCTAAACCTAGCACATTTAAACCAGAATACCCACAAAGTCCCATGGACATCTCATTCCAATTCAGAGCCAGTCAGCTTCTCCTGTAACTGTATGACCATAGTAGCCTGCGGCCATGTAGCAACAGGCTAAATTACTTAATTTTCAGTTGACTGTAAGGCAAATAATTTTTAACACAATTGCTCCAGGGCTGAGCAAACCATTAGGTGAAACTGAACACTATTTTCTGTTCCGTTTTTGCAAAATGTTTTTATAACAGAAACACATGTTGGTTATGCTCACCAAAACTCACTATCACAATTCTACAGCCAGGGGAAAGGAAAAGAAACACTTTCTTCCATTTTCAACACAAGAACCAATCTTTCCCTGTCTATCCTTGAGTTCTGCCGGGCAACAGGTACGTACTGAAAGACCCCAGCAAGCACAGGAACTCAACATCCAGCAATTCCTTTGACAGGCTCACAATCTACTGCAGGCTTTTTTGGTCAAGTATCTTTTTGCCAAAAGCCACTAGTTTACACGTGGTTTAACCCTCATCTCTAATTATAAAGTACGGATCACACCTTCATGAGGTTTACTTTCATACTCACCGTCTGGCGTGGGTCCACAGAAGTGTGATTCTCCCCTGACTGCAAATGCTTTGCAAAGAAGCTGTCGGGTACAGGAGTCAGCTTCTCATAACGAGGATTCCTCTGACGCTTGTTCCTGGCATCACCAACTTCTGGAATACTCAGCCACTCTTCTTCTGTGACCTCTGCCAGCTTCCGCTATTCAAACAGGAGTCGTCATCATTATTTGCTGTAGAAATTTGTTCTTTTAAACTGCTCTAATTCCTTAATACACTTTTTTCTTTAAAGAATTCAAGATCAAGGTCACAGGTCAGATTTTTTTTTCTAATCCAATGTACAAAAGAATTAAATGCATTTAATTAGAATTTGATTTTAGTCCAGACTGAGATCCCAAGTCAATTTTGCTATTCAATTCATTGTTACAAATATTCAGATTAATCTCGGTGCCTACAGCAGCATCGAGTGGTTTATTACTAATCATCATGAGACAATAGATTAAACAATACATTTTATTTAATAAGATAGTCAGGACATCCTGCTCAACTACTATTTCAATGCCATCAAGTTATCAGTCCCTCAAAGACCGAAGTGTAGCACTTTCTCAAGAACTGATGTGAAGTCACAGTAAAGCACAAACCAAAAGCCTAGTATCGAAATCTGTGTGAATTTCACTACTTTGTGTATCCACAAAAAAAAGCACTCAACGGGCAGAATCGCTGTGTTCTCCCATATCCCTGCAAACTGGCTTACAAACACCCACTTCCATCAACTGAGCGCAACTCTGAGCGCCGCTGTCGGGGCAGACTGCATTGCTTTATCACTCACTGCACCACTCTGATTTAAATCTGCACTGCCAATTACGCTGTCTGTAACTGTGCAACCGCAACCGACTGAAAATTATACTGCAGTACCCGAGAGAGCTTCTAACTGAGAAGGGGTTCTGCACCACTAGCTGCCAGCTTCGTATCCACTCACTTTTCCAACAGAAAGTAATTCTCATCTGGAGGATATGGAAGTACTTGTTTGCTAACACACAAAATCTGAGCAAACAAATGCAGAACACACATCCACCTCTCACACATGATAAAGACAAAAGCCACGTGTCAGACATTTTTTTCCTTACTTTCAAGTCCGAGAACTGCTGCTGAATTTTGGGTCGTTCCATACGGTATTTTTCTATTTCCTCTTTTTCTCGTTGTTCCCTTAGGAAAAGGAGTACTGAGGTTATGCTCAAAGTAACACTCGGCAAGTCTTTAAAAAAGTGTTGATATTACAGAAAAATGTGTTTGATCAGAGCCAAGGCATTAAAAAAAGGCCTTTTTTCCAAGCTTAGATTACCAACATCGTAAGACAGATGTCTTATCAAGTAACAAAAATATTATAGTGTAAAAACAGATGCCTCCAACCAAGCGGACTTCAGTCTTTAACACCCTCTTACCTGTAGACCAGGTAGTGACTTTAACAAGTTAAATAACACTCACCAGCTGAAAAGACACCTGCATTACATGACTTTTCTAACAATTTCCAGCACACTGTGCAGCATGCAATGTGTCAAACCAGTCACTTGGCATCTCCCCACGTCATCTTAATGAATCTTAATTAACTACAGCAAAGCAATTCAACCACATCAACTCTAAGAGCAAGCTGTGCAAAACACCCATCACCCTTAAAACTTGGAGCCATGGGGTGAAAGGTGCGGCATTAAATCAAATAAAAACTGCGTACGCATCTCAAAACATATCAGGTAGACAAGGACAAAATCTGAACTGGAAAACGGAAGAGGCAGAGGAAAATTCTAAAATACAAACTAAATGGAAAATACTCCATGTCAGTGTTGCAGTTTATCCTACCTTCTTTCTTTTCTGCGTTCATCCATCCTCTTATCCAAAGCTGCATAAATAGCATCAGCTTCCTCATCATCTTTTTCATAGGGACCACTTGAGAACAGGCTCCCAGCATACCCATTGAACTAAGAATTAGGAGAGAGAGAGAGGGGAAAAAAAAAAGAAAAAAAGAAAAGCAAAGCAGTATCCTCAGTTTAAAGCTCCTGTTATGTTCCTGCTACAGCCAACAGTCACCCAGAACAACAGAAATGCATGAGCAGCCTATTTCTAACAACATTGCGTCAGACTAACACATCCCTAAATAAAAGCAATTTTCTTCCACCACCCCAAGTGGTGGTTTGTTCTCCCACACCATTTCAAAAAGAAAACTGCTTCAAAATTGCTTCCCTTTCAAAATCGGCTCTATTAAGCAATAAATGAGATCCCAGTATAGAAAGGCCATTTTCTTCCACTAACCACTTTTATTTTTTTAGACTACTGAAAGCAAACAAAAAGAACAACACAACATTTAACTAACCAAAGTGCGATTTAAACATAAGACTACACAGGCCGCAAAAAGACAAATACCCATCAAAGCATAAGAGCTTAGATTTCATTTGTGCAGAATGAAAAAATACATTTCCCAAAGTACTTAAACTGATCTTTTATTTATGGATCTCTTCCTAAGACTCTCAGGGCTCAGCATAGATAATTAAACCACAATACATGGACCAACACCACAACAAAAATCTGCAAGCACTACACTTGTATAATGAGGTCCCAAAATAAAAAAAAGAAAAAAAGAAGGAAGTGCTGCTAGCAAACTACACGAAATTCTGGCCTTGAAACCTCAGCTAATATGGGGTTTCACAGCAAGAAAGCAGGGAGCTAAAGGACTCCTCTTCCACTTGGGGAAAAACATCTCCAGGATGAGGAAAATCTCATCACCTCATCATAATTGGTGTCATTCAAATCTTCGTCGTCATCATCAGCCGTCTGATTCTTTTTCATTTGATCCCCAACAGTTCTCTTCCCCGGCGGAGCATGACGATCGTCCACAGGGTCATTGGCATCACGTGCAGGGCCAATATCAGAGCGGGTGGTGAAACCTGTGGCTCTGCGTTGACAAACCAGTAGTAGCTATTTAGCACGCTGCAACCCCACTGTTTATTACCCAGACACTGCCAAAACTATTACTTACAGCAAACAATATCATTCTTTTTTAAGAATGGCATTGACTAGTCCCCATCCCTGTAACTCATAAAGCCTGGGGGAAAAAACCATCCTTTTACAGGGAGAACTTTACCTACAAAGCCACTGCAATCACCCAGCTCACTGCCCTACCAACCATCCTGTACAGAGAGATGCTCCCCCTTCGGAATTGCGTGTCTCTCAGTGGGACACATCCAAAAACCTCATCCTGCAGGTTGTAGGGCAGTGCGGGGCAGGGGACTGGGTGATTTGGGCTCATCAGAAACCCCACATGCCAGCAGCCAGCATTTCCCAGGGCAGAGCCAACAGAATGACCCCAGCATAAGGGCACCAACAGGTCCATGGAGGTCAAACATCACTCACACCCAGCAAAGGGCCACCAGAACCTGACTCTTGCTCTTCCCAGCACAAACGCACCCAGAGCTGGTGATTTTTAATACCCCCACCCCCCACGCAGTTACGAAACTCGGAGGGACACAACCCCCTCCCACCCAGCCGGGTCTAAAGCGCCCAGGAACTACCAGGTCCGCGTTCAAATACAAAAGGGCTCAAGTGAAGAGCAGGCGCGAACCACCCCGGGGCAACAAGGCCCGGAAAGCCCAGCAGGCCGCGCGGCGCCCGAGGGGACAGGGACGGCCGGGGACCGGGCACCCAGCCAGGCACGGAACTGGGCCCGGGGCACGGAACTGGGCCCGGGGCGCGGCGAGGAGGGCGGGCAGGCGGTGGGGGGAGGCCGCGGCGGGGGAGGCCTA